>LTAE01000528.1:68124-81456 GCA_001647135.1 Pontederia paniculata
TATATATATATATATATATATAGCGTGTATCATATTTTTAGTGTAGCGCAACAGAAAATAACGACACTATTGTAAAAAAAAATTGAATATTGTTCATTTGTACAAAAAATATCGTTACTTTATGTAGAAGTACGTTACACATTCTTTTTTTCATATATATATATATATATATATATTATCCTTTCAAACCACGTATCTAAATTCTCGTATTTTATAAAAAAATAATATTGTTCAACTCTTTCTTGTTAGACTCTAATTTCTCGTAGAATGTTTTTTCATTTATATTTTTTATTTACAAAAATATATGATTAGAAATTAGAATATCTTAGGAGGGCACTTTAGTATTTTTTGACTAATATTATGGTAATTTTAAATTAGTGCTGGTACTCACCAAGTACTTCAATTTAAATGATCAAAAGAAAAGACTAAACGTCCCCTAATTAATTAAGAATAATGTTTTTCTTTAAGCCAGGGTGTGTCATTTAATAATTAATTATCTGGTGGTAGGCTCAATCAAAATGCAAATAAAATGCCAGTAAAATGGTTGCTTTTGGCTAGTTTATCTGAAGTTTTCAGGCATATTAAATTATGTTTGGGTAAATTAAATGAATTATTAATATTTTTTAAATTTTTAGTAATCCAAATTATCACTCAACTGACACACAACCTAATTTTAATTCTTAATATTATTCAACTCTTTCTTGTTAGATTCTAATTTCTCATAGAATATTTTTTCATTTATATTTTTTTATTTATAAAAAATATATGATTAGAAATTAGAAAGAACTTCAGAGGGCACTTTAGTATTCTTTAAAATAATATTATGGTAATTTTAAATTAGTACTGGTATTCACCAAGTACTTCAATTTAAATGATCAAAAGAAAACACTAAATGTCCCCCCAAATTAATTAAGCATTATGTTTTTTTCTTTAAGCCAGGGTGTGCTATTCAATAATTAATCATCTGGTGGTTAATAATATGAAACCATGGTATCTGTGACTCATTATGTAAGATAATAAGGGTCAATCAAAATGCAAATAAAATGCCAGTAAAAATGTTTGCCTTCTGATAATACAATTAAATCACTATTGTTTATACTGGAAGGAAACAAAAAGAAAAAAGACATCAAAATCAATTTCTTTTGTTTTCTTCAGTTTTCCTGAATTGCTGCATGTACAACAATCTCACCAAACAGTGAAAAGAAAAGAATAATCACCTCTGGATTTGCACATCTAACACGAGATTTCTGATCACATTTCTGGATTGCAACAAAACAACAGGAAAATCCCAAAAAACCTGACAACAATAATGAGTCCATGATCATCATATCCCCATTCCTGTGTAACCTGCATTAGATATAGATGCAATTTTGCAATCATCATGGCAAATCCACAGTCAGTTCCTTGGTGTCTGAAAATGCTAAAATATATACTTTGTTTTTGCAGAAAAGAGTACTGTGGAATGTATACATGATGTAACAGTAATGTATAAAAACATGAAAAAAAAATAACATATGTAGATGGTGCCTACATATTTGTGTAATTTGTTTGAGGCATTGGGCAAAATGTACAGCATGCATACATACATAAACTTAGGCTCTGTTTGGCACGCATTTAAATTAGCGTCTACAGTAGCGTATAGTGTGCTGACCAAGTCAATACGCTAGTTAAAATGTTTGGTAAGCACAATTAATAATAGCGACAAGCGATTGAAACTCTGCGTTTTAAGATGCTTAACAGACCAACATCTAAGGTAGCGACAAGTTTATGAAAATTTATTTTCAGATATACTCTCAAAATATTTTAATATTAGTTAATATTTGTATGAGGCACTTATTGTTTTATATTATATGATCATTTTATTATTTATTATTATTTTATTAACTTATAAATAAATGCTGCATTTGTCAAATACTTTTATTAAATTTAATAATTCACTCGCTATCACTAATCGTTAATTTGTAGTTGCTAATCGTTATTCGCTATTAATCGCTATTACATATCAAAGTCTGATAAGTGAAAAAAAAGGGGAAGAAGAGAGAAAAAAAAGCTGAAAAGGTTGGAGGCACATGTCAATGTGCACAGTTTGTGCAGACTCCAATTCATGATCATATCATGTGGAGGGAGGAGATGAAGAGAGGAGAGAGAAAGAAGAGGATAAAAAGAGGAGAGAGAAAATTCTTATATTTAGACTCCTCCTTCCATTGTCCTTTCCTTTACAGTCTGTGTGTTGTTAGTTGTTCTCTCTTTTGCTTACTTTGTCCTAACAACACAGCGGCAGAAATAAAAATCACATCTTTCTCCATTGTTATATAAAATCTCACGCCATTTCTTCTTCTTCTTCTTCTTCTTCTTCTTCGCTTCACCATTTTTGATCTCCTACTCCATGGTTAGGGTTTCTTCCTCCTCTCGTTGAAACCCCCAAACAGCAGAGGAGAGCAGGAAGCCGCTGCAGAAGAAGGAACAAAGAAAAAAGATGACTCCTTTTCCTAATTCCCATCTACTACTCCTGCTCCTCTTCCTCTCCGCCGCCGGTGGAGGCCTGCGGCGGTCCGCCGCCTCGCCAGCTGACGACGTCCAGGCCCTCCTGGAGTTCAAGAAGGGCATCACACAGGACCCCCAGGGCGTCGTACTCAACTCCTGGACCCCTCCGCAGAGCGGATCCGGACCCTGCCCCGCCTGGCGCGGCGTCTCCTGCGACGCCGAGGGAAATGTCGTCGCCGTCGTCCTCGACAACCTTGGCCTCGCCGGAGACCTCAAGTTCAGCACCCTCACGGGCCTCCGTTCCATCAAGAATCTCAGTCTTGCCGGCAACGCGTTCACCGGCCGCCTCGTGCCGGTCCTTGGTACGATCACGACGCTGCAACACGTGGATCTCTCGGGGAACCAGTTCTACGGCCCGATTCCGGAGAGGATAACCGAGCTCACCGGGCTCTTGTTCGTGAACCTGTCCGGCAATGCGTTTACTCAGGGGCTCCCGACCGCGATCCAGAACCTTCAGCAGCTGAGGGTGTTGGATTTGAGATCCAATGGACTGTGGGGCGACGTCAGAGAGCTGCTGTCTCACTTGCGGTACATGGAGTATGTCGATCTGAGTAACAATAATTTCACAGGCAGCCTTGCCGTAGACGCCACAAACATCACTGGATTGGCAAACACCGTCAAGTACTTGAATTTGAGCTATAATCAGCTCAGTGGTGACTTCTTCTCGAATGAGGCATTGCAGGCATTTAAGAATTTGGGGGTCTTAGATGTGAGTCACAATCAGTTGAGCGGAGAGCTTCCGCAATTTGATTCAGCCTACAGCTTGAGAGTTCTCCGTGCCGGCAGTAACCAGATGTCCGGATCCATACCGAGAATGCTGTTTGGTAGTACAATGCAGTTGGTGGAACTTGATCTTAGTGGGAATGCATTTACAGGTACAGTGCTATGGCCTTAATGGAACTGCTTCTTGGTGGCATTGCCAGTTTTATGTCATTTTACAGTCTGAGAATTTTTAGGCACTTGCAGAAAAGATTAATCATGCAACAAAAGAAAAAGAAAAAAAAACCCCACACAGTTTCTTTTTTTTCTATGACATAATGTTTTTGTCTTCATAACTTGGAACATTGTATGCCCGTTGAAACACCTACATCAAAAGAAAAAGAAAGACCAACCGACGTTAGTGCAGGATTTTTCTCTTTGCCTATCGATGTTGGATCATTCTCCCATTTCTGCTTGTAACAATATGTATTTCTTAGCATGCTTATACCATATATCATTCTTCATTTTTTAAAATAATCAGGAGGAATCTTCATCGTTCCAGTTACTGTTAGAAAGGAAAAAAGGTTTAAAAGTGTCGTTGCAGATGATGAAGAGTGCCTTTGGCTTTTAAATTACTTCATTAATGCAGGATTATTGATTTGGTTGCAGAACACTTGTTAAGTGTATTCAAATGCTGGATGCTCTCTTGGTTATATATATATAGCTAGATTTCTTTTACGCTAGCCAAACGGTAGGCCATACTTTGTGATGATTGGGACTCAGCGATCATATAATTTTGGAATACCTTTTATATAAAGATTGTAAATCAATCCAAATGGCAATCCAAGCTTTCCTATCTGTGGAACCTTGGTAAAAATTGTTGCATTGGCTTGACTTCACTGAAAAGTATATATGATTTCTTGGAGTTAATGATAATAAAAAGTCTTGGCCCATATACAGAGTCCACGATGTTACTACCGAGTCAAGGAAGAAATTTATTTGTCTCTAGTGTAGAAAACTTGTTATGAGGTATCCTTTCATGTGATAATTCATTTGTAAGTCATTAACTTGTATTCTTCTTTTATCAATTCAAGACAGGTAAATACCATTACTCCAGTTTGATTCTTCTAATGTGGCAATTAACATTCTTTCTTGCACAATGCACAGGTGATGTACCAGCTATCAACTCCTCCACTATGACATTTCTGAATCTATCATCAAATGCATTATCAGGTGTTTTGCCTTCAACCATCCAAACATGTGTCTCAGTGGATTTCAGTGATAATAAGTTTTCTGGTGATTTGTCAATGTTGCAAAGTTGGGCGTATACATTGCAAGTCATCGATTTAAGCTCTAATCAATTATCAGGGAGCTATCCGGAGGCCCCTCAATTTCGGAATCTGACATATTTAAGGATTCACAACAATTCTCTGGCAGGTCCTCTTCCCTCTGTCTTAGGGAGGTATCCTGGATTATCCTTACTTGATCTCAGTCTAAATAAACTTACAGGGACACTTTTACCTAGCTTCTTTTTGTCATCAACCTTAATAAGTTTGAATCTCTCTGGAAATCAAATTTCTGGAGGTATTCCACTTCAGGGTTCACGATCTCCTGAGTCTTTGGTTCTATCTACCTATTCTCATCTTGAGAGCCTTGACTTGTCTTATAACTCATTATCTGGACCACTGCTTTCAGAAATTGGTAACCTTCAACGACTCAAGTTGCTCAATGTTAGGCAAAATGCCTTAAGTGGAGAACTTCCTGCTGAGTTAAGCAAGCTTGAGGAGTTGGAATTTCTTGACCTATCAAACAATCATTTCAAAGGTAGCATACCTGACATGCCTCAACCAAGCTTGAAAGTATTCAATGTTTCCTACAATGATCTTTCTGGCACTATACCACAAAGCTTGCTGAGGTTTCCAAGCACCTCATTTTATCCTGGAAACATGCTTCTGGTCTCCCCTGCTGGAATGACTGAAGGAAATAGCGGTATGACAAAAAATGGGAAGCATCATATAAAATCCAGTGTTCGAGTAGCATTTATTATTGGTTCTATTGGTGTTGTTGTGTTAATTTTATTTGCAATAGTGACATTATACATGATAAGATCACAAGAGCTTTGTGGGAGTAGATTTAGAGGCCAAACAACTGGAAGAGATTTAGTGCGAGCTAGATTCAGTTTGACCGGCATGTTTAAGACTCCAAAAGATGAACCGATACCTACTTCAATGAGGTTTTCAAATGACAATCTGTTAAAATCAACTTCTAGATCATTATCTGTGCAAAAGGAGTTGTTGAGTGAGGCTGTTAAATATGATTTATCTGATTGTAAAGGAGGATCAACGTCTACTGCAGAGAATTTTCCTACAAGCGCAGAGGATAAGTCATCTCCAGGCTCCCCATTCCATGCTTCACCTCATCTCATTGAAGCACATGCATTTGAACAACCAGTAATGTTGGATGTTTATTCTCCCGACCGACTGGCTGGAGAACTCTTTTTCTTGGATAATTCTTTGATTTTCACAGCTGAAGAATTGTCTCGTGCCCCAGCAGAAGTTTTGGGTAGAAGCAGTCATGGGACCTCATATAAAGCAACTCTCAACAGTGGTCACATGCTTAGTGTCAAATGGTTACGTGTTGGCCTTGTAAGACACAAAAAGGAGTTTGCCAAGGAAGCTAAGAGAATTGGAACCATCAGACATCCTAACATCGTCTCTTGGAGGGGCTATTATTGGGGCCCACGGGAACAAGAAAGGTTGATTATTTCTGATTATGTTAATGGAGATAGTTTGGCACTTTACCTCTATGGTAAGACTTCATGACTTGATTCCAACTTAGTGACATGTTTCAATAGTTTATCTGTTATTTGATTGCTGTCGACATGATATTCACCACACAGAATTGTCTATTTAGTCATTACTATGGCAACAGCAGCTCCCATGGATTTTATCATGACAGCTCTAGTTGTATTTATCAGTTCAAAACCTGATGGATCTAAGTAGAAGTTGTTATGCACATTATTAAATTATGAAATCGCTTTCATTCCATTATTGCATAGTTACTACAAGTTTCATTTCATCCTTCAGCATCTTTGAGCTAAGGAAACTTTAACATCTACGTTTATAGCTGAAAAGAACTGGGCAGTAAAAGGAATTGAATCGATAACAAAGTCTGGACTTTATTCACAATTTCTTGATCCATAGTTACTAACTTGAGATTTCATTTATCCAAGTACGCACTTGCCAAAGTATTGCACTTTTACTGGCTTGCTGTTATTACAATAGTTACCGTCCACTTGCATTCTTGTACAAAAGTCATGGGCCTTTGATTTAATATTAGACTACAGGAGTGCTCGAGTTTCCCTGATTCAGATTAAAAATAAGCAGCACGAAATAAAGTGGACTTATCAGCAGTTTGGGTTCTTCCATTTTTTTTTGTAGTATAGGGCTGAAAAAGTTCTTATTCATTTTAATATGTAGGAAAGCTTCTTGTTTTACATAAATTACATTACCAAATTTGATCTGAGGACAAGGAAGAACCACGAATATTTCAGAATATTTAATGTGACTGTCTTAAGAATATCATCATGTGCTTGAGTATTTTGTATTCTCAGTTTTAGTTTTGTGATATCTTCCTTCTGCGGGCTGATTGAGTATTGTTGGTTCTAATGCAAAGTTTCTCTGAATATAGTGACCTTTGCCCATGAATTTATTTTCTGCTCCACCAAGTGATTTCTTACTACTGAAAATCAAGTTACTTCATAAATGAAATTGCTGACATTTTCTTGGCCCTGTTGTCTATGTTCTTCAGAGTCAACACCGAGAAGATACTCCCGCCTATCTGTTAACCAAAGGCTGAAAATTGCCATTGATATGGCCCGTTGTCTGTTGTACCTTCATACTGAAAAGGGTTTGCCACATGGTAGCTTGAAGCCAACAAATGTTATCCTGACTGGCTCAGACCTGACTGCCATGT
The DNA here is from genome assembly GCA_001647135.1 of Pontederia paniculata. NCBI lineage: Eukaryota > Viridiplantae > Streptophyta > Magnoliopsida > Commelinales > Pontederiaceae > Pontederia > Pontederia paniculata. The sequence goes on from LTAE01000528.1 coordinate 75,343, forward strand.
TGGCGGACTATGGAATTCATCGTCTGATGACACAAACTGGCATAGCTGAACAGATACTAAATCTAGGAGCGCTTGGTTACCGGGCACCTGAACTTGCAAGCGCCAACAAACCAGGCCCTTCATTCAAGGGTGATGTATATGCATTTGGAGTGATTCTTATGGAGATGCTTACCCGAAGAAGTGCTGGTGATATTATCTCCGGCCAGTCTGGGGCGGTTGATCTCACTGATTGGGTTCAGATGTGCAACAGAGAAGGCCGAGGAACAGATTGTTTCGACAGAGAAATCGCAGGGTTGGAGGAAGCTCCAAATGTGATGGATGGATTGCTTGCTGTTTCTCTTAAATGTATTCTCCCTGTAAATGAGAGGCCTAACATCAGGACAGTATATGAAGACTTGTGTTCCATAACAATGTGAGAATTTTTTGTACATGTACCTTGAATCATTTTTTTCCCCATTTTTTTTGTTGGGTTCCAAGCCATCCAATCAAGGCTGCTTTTCAACTCTAGTGTAAAGATAGTTGATCTATTCATTGATTTGATACTCTTATCTTCTTGAGTGTGAGGTTTGAATTAAAAAACAAAGTGTAAGTGTTACTAATTCTCAAGGATTGTGTTTCTGTGTTCCTGTGATCCCTTGAGTCACTTCTTGCCAAGCCACTGAAATTTTTGTTACCTGTAAACCTGTGTTTGCAGTCTGTATTTGTTATCTTAGCAATTTGATGATATTGCATTGCAGGAACACATAAAAACAACAAGAAATTATATAAGATTCAAAACAAAACAACTCAACATTATCTCAATTCCACAGTTCACTTTGCCTGTCAATTATTTCCTTCATTGTTCAGAGAACAAAAAGAATGGAATTTTATTGAGAATTCGTCTTCTGAAACCAGAAGACAGAAAACAAGACAGCATCAGATGTTCCGACCCATCTCCTCTATGGCGGCTCTATCCCACTGCAAGTGCTGTGCGCTGCGTGCTGCTGTCCTGGCAACACTCTGGACCCCTTTCATGTCCCCTGCGGGTTTATGACCGAAGGCTGCGTTCGGAATCCACGCCGCCCAGAAGTGCACCAGCTGCACGTTGTGCGCCACTTCCATGCTCATCTCCGAAAGGTCGCGCCTGCTGATGCAGGACACGAGGGACTCGGAGGTGCTGTAGAACACGAGCTTGTCCTCTCCGAGCTGCGCCGCCGCCTGGACTGCTTCCCTGAGGGCAACGGCTTGAGCGAGCATATCCGCAGTATGGTTCATCGGGAACCCTCGCGCCAGCTGCGGGCGACGGTCCTCGTCACGTAACACGAAGCCCCCGCCGTACAGTTGCTCCATGTGATAGCCGCCGTTAAGAATTCGTACCTGGACGAATTCGCCTCCGTAGCAGTGCACCTCTCGCCAGCCATTGGTGTCAGGCTTCGCCGATGGTTTGCCAGCGCCGGAAGCAGGCTCCTTTCCCTGCGTGGATGCATTCTTTAGTCACAACAAGAAGAGGTGAAGTGTTACTGGCACTTAGTTTTCTCTGCGAGAAATTTTTGTAGCATCTTGTGGAACTAGTGACAGAGTTCTTAAAAATGTGTTCTTTACAGTATGCTGTTCCCTTTAGCTTTTAGTACTGTTTCCTCATGTTTCTTGCAGCTTGCATTGCTTTTGACTGATTCAATTTCTAGTGTTCTCAATGTATTAGTTCTTAGATACAGAGGCTAGAAATTTTTAACTTCTTTAAATTTGCTAGAATGCTTTCTACGGAGAGATTTTCGGAGCATTCATAAGAGGCACAACATTTGTTTAGGAACATTTACTCTCAATAATCGTGGACGACTACTGGTTTCGAATAGGCATCTTTCTCCTCTCAAAACAATGAAATTTAGGAGAAACTGAGAAAGAGAGGGGGATGTTCTACAGTTTAAGAATGGAGACATGTTTTGTCCCCATCTTTTCATATTTTTGGATAGCATATGAATTGCCATTTGTCATGAAATTGATAGTCATAATTGCCTGTTTCTTAGATCAAACAACTTTCTGAAGAGGAAAGTTATTTAATGGATATCAGAAGGAAAAATAACTAAAAATGACATCATGTGACAACACTGTAATAATCAATATCTTCTTTCCGGTAGAAAAGAGGTTAAGTTAAAGCACAAAATACTTGAACTTTCATGTTTGCTTTGCAAATTATTTATAAACTTTAGGGCCTTCTTGGAATGAAAATGAAGATAGGAACCCTTGGAGTTGTAGAGGAAGTACCAACTACACAAGTATGGTACTATCAAATCAAAAGTGTAACAACAAATGCCCTTGCCAAAAGAATATCAAAAGAAAAAAAAATCCAAAAAGTCACCTCTAAAATTATGGATCACAAATGAAAAAAAAGTATAGCATATGGGGATCAGAGCTTCCTTCTGGTCTCTCTATTTCTAATGATAATTTGTTCTTATGTTTTCTGGTGATGCATGTCATATCATGTGAAAGAATAGCATTGTTAAGCAAACAAATGAGACAACTATTTTTCTACATACCTTCACTTTATCTTTTCGATGTATGGTCCTCATTGCTCGAACAGTAGACAAACAGCCTTTGGTTCTTCTTCTCTCTTACTTCCACCAAATGTTTGTGTCGAGGCAATGCCTTTGACTTGTACCTTTGGCCATTCGTAGTATGAAGAAGCATTTATAGGATTCAAAATAACAGTGATGAAGATTTTTGAAATTCACTTCATTAATGCTCTGCAAATAATGACGATTCGATGCAAGACCTAGTTCTTTCCTTCACTGTATATTCATTGATATCTGATGGAGGTAGCGGATGCGCATCATGAATTACAAGGAATGAATCAATCAGCTGTTCTTGAATTCGGACGTGATTCGTGTTATGCATTACAAATAAATTCACACACCGAGAATAAGAGAGAATAAGATGCATGTTTGTGATATCAAATCTTCATTCATGCATTATTATTTCGTGTTATCGTCATGCTAACTAATTTCTGATACGCTGATGCGAGGGCAATAGAAAGTTATTTTCCGATTTGAATTACTATGTTAAATTACCAAACAGCTCAAACCAAATGGCCCAGCCACATAGCTTGTTCCATGTTTATGTTGCTTCAGTTTTCTGGTTCATTGTCTAGCATCTATTTCTTTTCCTTAATCTGCATGGATTTTTACTGTCTTAGATATTTTGACATTTTTATCTAGATATGATATGATTACAACAATGTTAAATCAATTATGATATGCATACCATTGGTCTGTTGTTATAAAGCATGCTGATTTTTCTAGAAAATATATCTGGCTGACAGATCTAAAGCTATCAATGGCTTGTGGACTCGTCACACACTTGTTGCCTTAAAAACACATCATTTTAGTTAGATACACCAAAGATAGTAGAGTAGAAGCAGTGGTTTCTTCATTTCTGAATTTCAAGTTGTTGTAAATAAGGTAATGTTCATAAAGGGATCTTAAAGTTTGTCCTCTTTTATCTAATTCAAACTGTTGACAAATTTATGAACTATGATTGTGCATTCTTTGCTGAACTTTCATCAATATTTGTGTCAACAACATTAACATATATCATTACTGTTGCTATGGTTATAATAGGATGTTGTGGATTCAATGTTGACATTCTTCTCTTGTTTACTTACATGATTCTCTTTCCTAATATTCTTTTCCTCATATTTTCTTCTCCTTGACATGGAATGTTCATTAATGATGATCCGTCATCCCAATATTTATATGACTGCAACTGAGCTTTTTAGGGGATGTTTCATATTTGTAAAGTTTATAGCTTGAAAGAGGAAGAAATTTTTTTTTTTTATCAACTTATAAACAAAATTAAAGAAGAATGGAAACTTTACAATCCGGATCTGTGGCGCAATGGTAGCGCGTCTGACTCCAGATCAGAAGGTTGCGTGTTCGATTCACGTCAGGTTCACAGGTTACATCTTTTTTTGCCCCAAAAAAAAAATATAAATCAGTCCAATTTTTAATGTTCGTTTGAAAGCTTTTAAATCAGTCCAATTTTTAATTGTCGTTTGAAAGGTTAATACTTGAACCCTTTTTATAATTTTAGTTTTATAGATTTTGGACGAGGCAATACACTTCCATCTTAAATTTTTTTTTAAACAATTAATAGTTTGTTGGTTTAACTAGTAAGCGAACGACCCTATTTTTTTGTAAATATTGTGAAATGATTTTTTTATGACATATATTTCTATGATTACATATTAAAGTTGCAGTAATCTCCGACTTAATGAATCTTGGAGTACTAACTAATCTGAATTATGCGTAAAATTCTCTTCCAAAATGTTTTTGAAATGTGAACTTTAATAAGTAATCGTCCATCCAAATCTGTTTATTAATAAACTCGGTCAATTTAATTGAGAATAAATAGAATTAATTTAATTCTTACGGGTGACATAAGGTGTAATATCTCATATTTTAAAAAAAAATAAAATAAAGAGGAGATAGATAGGATAAGGAAAGATATAGTTGGTTAAGATTAGGAAAAGAGTTTGAATTGAAATCAAATTGTTATATTTCTTATCAATTAGATATTCTTAATCCTATGTTGACTATCTTAAAAGAATCCTAATCATATGGAAAATTATCTTATGGAATTATAATCAAATACAAAGTTATTCTTGAGAGTCCTAATTGTATTCAAACTCCATCTAGGGATAAATTTCTCTTTCCTATAAATAGGACCCAACACCTCTCCTCTCATCCCATAATTTCTCTCTCTCTCCTCTCTCCCTCTCTTCCTTCTCTCACCTCAGAGGGTTAGATCAATATAGAGTAGGAGATCAATGACAGAAGAAGATAGGTTGACTACAGAGCACGGTATATAATTGTGATTATATTTAAGATTTTCGATATGTAAAATGGTGGATCTCCTTAGAATATATTTTTATGATAGATCAATGCATGCTAGGACTTTTTATTGTATGATGATGAATTTTATATGATAAATCATAGGTCATAGATTCTGGTTTTTAAATCCCCACGATAAATTTATGATGTTTATGCCCTAGAAAAGATTTTCCCTTATAAGATAGATTGATTAGAAATAGACTAACAGATGATGTATGTGATGTAGATTTCAAGGCTAAAAATTATAGAAAACGTAGTATAATAGATGCCCATAAAATAATATATATATATATAGTAAAAATTTCGGCTCTGTTCGGAGAAGAAAAAGGGACGAAACGCGCCTAGAAATTTCCCGTCACGACCGTGACGGACATCTCATGGGCCGTGACGGTAGGAGCGACGACGGACGACACACGACGCATCCAGAAATCTCCCGTCACGACCGTGATGAATATATCACGGGCCGTGATGCAAACCGTCACGACAGTGATCATCTCGTCACGGGCCGTTATGAGGGAAAACAAGCACCCAGGCACGGCCGTGATGACCCTCACGGGCCGTGACTTCAGAGATCCCGCAAACGCAACGGACGCATCGCGTCGTGACCACAACTGACATTGTTGTGTCACGGTCGTGACATGGATGTCACGGGCCGTGACAGTACACCCAATCGATCGTAATCATGGGCAGACGCGACGGCGGTCGCATGCCGGCCGTGACAGTACACTCAATCGATCGTAATCATGGGCAGACGCGACGGCGGTCGCATGCCGTGACAACTACCTCGGTTTGATCACGGTCGTGACAATCCTTGTCACGGGCCGTGACGATGTAGAAAAATTTATGCGTTTCGGTCACGGCCATGACCAAGTCTTCACAGGTCGTGGCAGACCTATCACGGGCCGTGACAGACCTATCACGGGCCCTGACCACTTACCAAATTCTAATAAAGTCCAAGATTTTTATGGTGTGAATGTATTGATTGATTGAATATGAATTGATGAACGGTGTAGGTTTATGTGTCTTTAAACGATAACATAGCTCAAGATAAAGATTTAAAAGATGAAATGATTGTGATTGAATTAATGCATGAAGAGGAAGGTCCCGACGGAATTGGAGAATATGATTTAATCCTATAAGGATTATTGGTGTTTTCCCAATTGTTATTGAGAACAGACTTTAATCCTATAAGGGTTATCGGTGTTCTGAGTTATTGAACAAGGGCAGACTTTAATCCTATAAGGGTTAT
>LTAE01000528.1:81730-130032 GCA_001647135.1 Pontederia paniculata
TAATCATTTACATACTGAGTGTCAAAACTCACGGGAGGTTCATTTCCCCTACAAATTCAATTTTATAGGCAAATATGTTCAAATAGATGGTGATGACACAGCGACAACGTGATGGTGTTCGTGATGAGGTGACTTGCACATGGCATAGGTACTGGTATTGGCTTCCGCATTGACGTGTTCACAGTGTTGACTAGTGGATTGGTCAAAGTATAGTCAAAGATGTAAGACGGTAGCATCCTTAAAGTCATGATTCTGCCAGGTGGTAAGGTCTGATTTTGGGGGTGTTACATAAGGTGATATGTTTTACTCGAAATTCAAGTTTATCACTTAACCAATTAGTCCTTATCACAAAATATATGTCAGTTTGTGCTATGGAAACTGAGAAATGATATTCATTTTAGTTTTAGTTCTAAAGAGTTCTTTATATCTCTGATGTTATGAAGAATACTACAGCACCATTATCTTGAGGGACATTCCTTCGAAAATTCTTTGGAGATTAAGGGCCTGTTTGGATACCTTCATATCATATGAAAAAAGCTCATTTCAATGATTTATTTTCTATAATTGAAAATTTATCAAAATAATTGTTTGGATACTAAAAATGGAGAAATATTATCCTTAGGAATTAGAGTGTTTCCAATGGAAAAAAAGAGCCTAGAGTGTTGTTTTTTTTCTTTCTTATTGTCTCTTTTATTGCTCCTCAACTCCTTCCATATTTGACGTGTTATGCAATATTTGATCTTTTGACCATATATATAACTGTCATATTTGATTATATTTGAATTTGAATTTGATCATTTGAATTTTATTTGATCTTATTTTGGATCTACATTTATGTTGAGAAATTGTCATTCATTAGTCATCCAAATAGTAGTATGAATATCAATAAAAAATAATATGTAAAGAATTTTTTTTTAGAAAATATAATCCTATGAAAATTTTTTAACCCATGTTTTATTTCCATTATGATCCAAACATGGCCTTAAATGGGAGCCTCCACCTCTAACTTGGGTTAAGGTCAATTCAGATGAGTCTTTCATAAGTCCCGAGAAGGTTGGAGGAGCAGATTTTTTATTAGAAACTCTAATGGTGGTCTAACCTATGCAGGTGCCTCTTAACGGAAATTATCATCGGTGTTGGCCGGAGAAATTTGGGCGATATGGAATGAACTTAACAAGTGTGTGCAATTGAGTTTTCAGTAGGTGTGGGTGGAATGCGACTCGACCAATCTTATATCTATTTTGTGGGAGAAGGACCAAATGTCCTTGGAGGTTATCAAATATAATAATAGATTGTTGGAGTGCACTAGAGTTTTAATTATTTTAAAGTAACTCAAGTATTTCGTGAGTCCAATCGCTCCGCTGATTTTTTAGCAACTTTAGTAGATCGAATAGCACTACTTTCTTTTGGACGGAGGATCCACCTCAAGGCCTCCTAAATTTTTTATACGAAGACATAATTATTAATCGTTAATTTAAGATTTTCCTTTTAGAAAAAAAAGTTTGTATTCTCTTGCTATTTCTTTCTAATTTTTTTCTCTTTCTATTGAAAGAATATATAAGGGGCCGTTTGGCGCATTCCCAATTTTTATTAACCGGTAATTTAGATCACCACTAAAATAAATTACCACTTTATAAATTACCGGTAATATTATATCATAGTGTTTGGTAAGTAGCAATAACACAAATTATAATTTAAATTATGAAACATAAAATTACTAAAATACCCTCCAAAATTGTTGAATTAAAATAAATATAAACAAAAGAAAAAATAAATATTTTTTAAAGTTCGGTTGAAAGGATAATTTGGTCAAAAATGCATGTAATCTTGCTGGTAATCTGGAAAGACACCTCCTATGGATGCTATCTTCATTACCAGTGAGGTGGTAATTTAGATTACCAGAGAAGTAAAAATCACTAGTAATCTGTTGCAGCCAAACGTGATAATCTAGTGGGCCCTGGAAATTTTAAATTAAATGACCGATAATCTATCTGGATTACCTCATACCAAACGCCTCCTAAGGGTCATATACATTAAAGCATTCAATTGCAAAATCATACATGATAGAACTGTTTCCAATGGTCAGCCAACAACTTTCTCGTTCCATCTGTCTGTGATTTAGATAGACTCCTCGCTATCTGTATCAAGCTCAAGGCCTTCTAAGGCTAAAAGCTGAGTGATGGCCCTCTTCTTGTCTTCCTCTGCCTTTCTCCGCATGAGATCCCTCTTCTTCAGGACAAGGGTATGTCTCTTTAACGTGCTGTTGAAGTACTCCATCGACGCCTTCTTTTCCTTGGCCAAAAATCTCCTCTCTTCTTCGGGATCAATCTATCAAATAACAAAGTTCATAAACTGGAACATGAAGGAAACAGGATACGACTGCCAAAAAAATGAACTTCATCTTCACCTAATATAGCATGCTCAGAAGCCCGTTGTTATAATCTAGCAGATGCAAGATTTGCAATGAATACATTTATAGTGCAGTATAGACCTTTGATCGAGAGAGACGACGTGCTCGGAGATTCATCTCCCGCTGCTGTTGTTCAGCCCAAGCTGCGATTGCCATATCACCACGCTGATCAAAAGCTTTTCGTTTTTTCATCAGCCATTCCATCCATGCCTGAGAAGCCTGATAAATGCAACAGAAAAGATGAGAGAATTCTTTTATAAGTTAATCAGAATGACATAACGAAGGCCATTGTTATCAACTTAACAGAGTAACTTTAAAGGACTAAATCTATATAAATACAAAATAGAACAGATTAAGAGTCATGCACATTTAGTCTAGCGAATACTAATCGAAAAGTTCAAAATTGAGAGGGCAAAAAATCCAGCTATTTTCAAATGTTATGTTAATATTTTCTCCATAAGTATTATTCTGTACTAAGTGAGATCCCTTATTTATCATTACTGCAAAATGACAACGTCAACAACTAATGCCATTGTTTCCAAACTCCAGATACTATGTTACAACTACACAATTGGCTAGAATAAGACTGCTCTCTTTAAGAATATTAAGCTAATCTTTTTTTTTGAGAGGACTAAGCTACTCTATTTTTTTCGTTATAAACAACAATAGCTAAAATTTCAAAGAAACTACAAGCATGTCATTGTCCTTCTACCTTTCAACTTCACATGAACTCACACAAACCAACATGTTATAATAAGTTATCATAAGATGCATCTCTATTATGACGCTGAAGAGATTAAAAAGTACAAAATGCTGAGAAAAACTCTGGATAAAGCAGTAGACATACTATGTCGTTGATGTATGGAATATAGACAAGCAAACAAATTCCAATTTAAGGTAAATAGCGGAAAGAATTGAAAAGAAATTTGCCAAAATTAACAGATAAAGATCAATCTCATGAATTTTCAATGAAATAAAAAACTGTTATTGATGCATACACATAACCAATATGTGCTTTAAGAAAAATAACCAAAAAAGAATCATACAAACAATATGGAAGTAAAAAAGAGATACCTTCATCGGGTTTATTCGATGATCTCTGTCATATTCCTGTCTTTTCTCGATGTTAATTAGAAGTTCATAAGCAGCTTGAATTTTAATAAATCGAGCTTCTGCTGTTTCCCCTTCCTCAAGGGTCCCTCTTCCGTTGTAGACTTTAAGCAAGACAAGAACAATCAATTAAGTATCCAACAAAATTAACGACAAAGCAACACAAAGGAGATTCCATGGATCAAAGATTCAATGTCTACAATTGAAAGCTAAATGATGCGTCAAGGATGAAGTTCCAATGATTTATGAAATACAGGTAAATGGAATCTGAAAGCTCAAGAAGATGGAGAAGAAGGATTATGTGTCAAGTATGGAAATGAAATAGAAGCTAGATGATTACATAAGGTGAGAGCAGTCCAAGTTAGATAGCAGACCATCTGGATGATAGAATTTGGCCAATCTTCTGTAAGCAGCCTTTATCTTCTCCTCATCAGCATCTCTCTCCAGCTCTGCGTTTTGCGTACATGTTAAAAACAGAAGGAAAAGTAACAAAGCAAATCTATTCCGAACCTGATCTCCATAAATGACAGATGAAAAAAAAAGAAGAATTTTTTCAATAAGATTTCTCAGTAAAAATGTGGTCTTTCTGAGTAAATTGCTACTTATGATCTCAATATCGACAGTAACAAAAGGAAGAAGAAATTAAAAAAATATATATATTTTGATCATTATTTCTTAAGAGCTACCCGTAAAATAATCCGCAATTGGCGAAACCCTTGAGTTATGAACAAATTACCAAGCATATCGTAGGGGGACTTCTCGGAACTCCATTTGGCGACCCTGGTGAGCGTCCTCCTGGGATTCGATCGGTACGCCGCCCCCATCCGCGGGAGGTCATCGAGGACGAAAGGAGAGGAAGAATAAGAGGGCGACGGGATGCGGAGATTGGAGCTCCGAGAGGAGGCGGCGAACCCCAGGCGGCCATGGCCGCCTCGGTAGCAGTAGATGAACGACGAGACCACGGCGTTCGGGCGGCAAATCGATCTGGAACCGCTCATCATGGCAGCCAAAAGGGAAGAATTCGGGAATTGGGATCCAAATTAGGGTTAGGGTTTGGAGAATTTGGCAGACGGAGGAGGAGGAGTCCGGGATTTTTCCCCTACAGTTTGGGAGATTCGTGACGGAACGGTTCAGTGGCGGCGGGCGCGGGAAACGCCCATTTGCAATACGTGGCAGCTTCCTATTTGTCCACGTGGTTGTTGCTCTCTTCTGCTCAACCAAACTCCATAAAAAAAGACTGCTACAAATTTACACGCCACACATACCGTTTTGAGAGGTCTTTTTTTTTTTGTGACTCAAATATTTTGAAGTGTGTTAAAATATTATAAATAGAAAAAGAAATGTGTATAAATGTGAGTCCACAAATTAATTCAATTGAAATGTCCGTCTAAAGTTGAATTAGTTGGTAGTAGGTGAAGTTTTGAATATGAGAGTTTAACTATAAAGAAATTATTACTTACCGAAGAAAAAAATTATAAAGAAACTAAAATATATTATAAAGTGACAAAATTATGCTTGGAAAATGAAGGAAGCATTTGCTTGAAAGTAAAGTTCAAGAGGAGAAAGAAATCATATCTACAAAAATTCCTTCACAATTTAGAAAAAAAATTAGATTATTTTCGTTTATCTCCCCCTCCCTCCCATCTCTCAATTATAAATTTTTTTCACGTCTAATTCTAAATTATAAATTTATTAATTTTAATTTTTGAACTTATTCAGATTGATTAATGTAATTCTTTTGTTAACTTTCATCAGAAAATTTATTAAGTTAATTTTTTAATAATTATAAAATATCATTTTTACGCTTAATTCTTCAGTGTAATAAAAAAATTATAAAAGTAATATGTATGATATTTGTTGTTAAGGTTGGATCAAATCGGCTAGTTTGATCATGACCTCAGATTCTTGAGCGATCTATGATTGATAGTAAAATTAATGATTAGATTATTTTAGATCAATCAAATTTGATTAAAGACAAGTTCAAAATTCAAAAAATATTATATAGTAAATTATTCATTAATGCATAGGTTATAATATTAATTATCTTATTCTAATTTAAAAACTCATAATCAATGATATATGCATGTGCATATAATAATAATAATAATAATAATAATAATAATAATAATAATAATAATAATAATAATAATAATAATAATAATAATAATAATAATAATAATAATAATAATAATAATAATAATAATAATAATAATAATAATAATAATAATAATAATAATAAGTTAAAAAAAAGGTTAGGAGTAGAGTGGTAAATAACTTATCAGTGCTTTAACAGATTTTGAATTTGATTTATGCATATATAAAAAAAATTAATTGAAATTCTCATCGTCAAAGTAAGATGTGTGATTTAGGGTGTGTTTGCTTAGTTTGATATAATTGATGGTAACTTAAATTATGATTACCGTAAACATAATTTTCGTATTTGGTTTGATGTAAACATGACTACATCGGATAATTGTATTTATTGTTCAGGAAGTTGTGCCGAAAATGTAATTAAATATAAATATATTTACATCAGAAACAAATAAAAAATAATTTTAAATTTCACTTATATTTTATTTAATTATTTATTTATTATTATATGATAATATTTCATTCTAATTATATATATATTATTTTTTTAATTTCAATCAAACTACGTAATTAATTTTCTAGAATCTCATTTATATATATCTAAACTTAGAAAAAATAACTTCTATAAATATAAATTATATCAAAATTTTTTACTATAATTATTTATATTTTAAAATTATAATTATGTTAAATCAAAATATTTCTTAGAGCAAATACCTAATTTATTAGGTTCGATGGTAGTCAAAATTATAATTTGTAGACAACGCATAAATTATTAGCATCGAGTGAAATTGAACGGTGAGGTGCCGCTTTCTAAATTCTAGCGTGAAAATAAAATAAAAAAAATATAAGACGGAGACGAACCAAACCGGCATGACACGAGCCGGGTTTTTTTCCAATCCGGTCCGACACCTCGAATCTCCAGCTCAACTGCTCCTTTTAAATCTCTCAACAAAAAAAAAGGAATATTAAAATTTCCCACGTCATTATCCATCTACTCCTCCAGTTACGCTCTGCAAAAAGTTATAAAACGCCACCGAGACGGTCTCAGTTCACAGTCCCCGGAGAGAGAGCAGTAAATTCCGCATCCATGTTCGCCGCCCTCCGCCGAGATCTATGCCGGAGATCGGAGGCCGAGCTCCGTCGCCTCCTCGGCCGCGGCATCGCGTCAGCGGCTGTCCCGCCGTCGCTGCCGCCCTTCGACCACCAGCCCCGGCCCTACCGGGGCATGCTTACGGATGAGATCCTCCAGAAGCGCAAGCAGTTCCTCGGCCCGTCTCTTTTCTACTATTACCAGAAACCAGTAATACTCTTTCCTGCATTGTTTCCCTTGTTCGTGTTCCGATCGGGATCCCTAAAACTATGGATGCGCATGTGGTGGTTCTACTTTTTTGCTAGTTAAAGGTCTCATTTTTGCTTCAGTAGTATTGAACTGGGAGTTAGGTTGCAATCTGCAGTTGCCTTTCTCCGATGTTTTTGCCATTAAGCGCTTGTTTATTTCTTCTTGGAAGAATCGTTTTTACCCAAGTCGCATCCGAGTTTTCTATTGATTACTTAAATTACCCAGGACCATTCTAAAGATAATTTATGTAAAAAATATCATTTTTGATGTCTTCCCATTCTTATCTATTAAGAAATGGGCATAAGAAAAGTTCAAAGGAATCTTTTTCTTGTGGAAAGATGGTGAAAGCAACATTTTGGGCAAATGGAGAGGCAAATCATATGAGGATTTCTACATGTTTGTATTGTTTGTTGATCTGACATGTTTGAAAGGATCATTGATTCACTGCTTTGTATGATGACTTAATCCAACTTCAGATCAACATTGTGGAAGGGAGGATGCAATATTTGTACGATGAGAACGGGAAGCGCTATCTTGATGCATTTGCTGGTATTGTTACTGTCTCTTGCGGGCACTGCCACCCCGACGTGGTAAATGCTGTGGTGGAGCAGTCAAATGTCCTGCAGCACACTACAACCATATATCTGCATCATGCCATTGTTGAGTTTGCTGAAGCCCTGGCATCAAAAATGCCAGGCAAACTGAAGGTACTATGTCTCAATTGTAAAACATGGTTGGGATTTCTAAGGTTTGCCTGTTATGTGGATTTTACCTCATATCATATTAAGCAGCTGCTGTGGTTTAACTAATTATTCCTTATGCAGGTTGTCTACTTTGTTAATTCTGGCACAGAAGCCAATGAATTGGCAATGTTGATGGCTCGACTCTACACTGGTAATCTCAGCATGATTGCCTTGAGAAATGCATACCATGGAGGTAGCTCTGGAACAATAGGACTAACAGCCTTACATACTTGGAAATATCCAATTCCTCAGGTTGGTTGATATTGAAGATTTCAAGGTTCTTTATAGTTATGCTCAATTCTTTCCCTTTTTCTCTTTTTGTGAATTACCCTATAAAATAACCAATTTAAATTTAGGGTGAGATTCATCATGTTATGAACCCTGACCCATACCGTGGGACATTTGGATCTGATGCTACAAGATACGCCAAAGAAGTTGAAGATCATATTAGCTACGGTAGTCCTGGCAATGTTGCAGGGTTCATTGCAGAAACTTTTCAGGTCTGTGTTAAATGTTTCACATACCTTGATATTTGAGGCCCTTTTTGAATAATGCTGATGTTTACTTCATTTTGATAGGGTGTTGGAGGTTCTATTGAACTGGCCCCTGGGTACTTAAAACAGGTATATGATATTGTACGCAAATCTGGCGGTGTTTGCATCGCTGATGAGGTTCAAAGTGGATTTGGGCGAACTGGAAGTCACTATTGGGGATTCGAAACACAAGGTGTGATTCCAGATATTGTGACAATGGCAAAGGTAACCATTATTCTAGCTGTCACAAACATACCATATTAAAAAACATGTACCTACAGTGTTGTTAAGATTTTATGAAATACACAGGTTATCTTGGTTTTTCAGCATACATTTAACACTTAGCAACTGTCCTAAAAAATAGCAATCTTCTTTTTTCACGAATAAACAAACCAATTGTTGGTGCCCATATCTTTTGTTCATGTTACAGGGCATAGGTAATGGTTTACCATTAGGTGCTGTGGTCACAACTCCAGAGATTGCTAGTGTTATGTCACAAAAGATTCAGTTCAATACTTTTGGTGGAAACCCTGTATGTTCTGCTGGTGGGCATGCAGTTCTCAAAGTTCTTGACAAGGAAAAGCGTCAGACACATTGTGCTGATGTGGGTGGTCACTTGCTAGAACGCTTGAGAACACTTCAGCAAAAGCATGAAAGTAACGACTAAACTAAAATCTCTTTTCAAAACTATAATCTTCCAGTTTGTACTTAGTTATATCTAGATTGTTAATGAAATTATGTAATGCCTTCTACAATTCAAGAATATCCATCTTTTGCAGACAAGTTGCTTTTAGATTCATTAATGAATATGAGAACTTTACGAAACTTTATTTTGAGATACAACTTTAGGAGCTTTAGGATACTTATATATCAGAGTATTCATTTTCCCTATTTCTAATGCCAGATCATTATAGGCCAGAATAAAGATGGGGAAAAACCAGTTTGCATCTTCTCATCTTTTGTGTTTCTGGGCATGCTTAAGGTGGAGCAGTATAATCTCATATTATTGTTTAATCTCATAGTATTGTTTGATCTTTCTCTGTTTTCACCCATGCCAAGAGAAAAACAGCATCCAATATACTTGCACCATAGAAAATTAGAAACCAGAATGGAAACGAATAGAAACTTTTGACTTGTCATCTTTCTCCCACCATTCCATATAAAGTATCTCTCTCTTTTCCTCTTATCTTTACTTAAGTGATGCTTCCACTTTCACCAAAGCTTTTATTTCATGTGGTATGTTCTTGTTTAAGTAAAACAAGACAGGCGAGTGGGCACCACTTCTAAATCAAAATGGTGGTATAAGACCTATGTTGAGGTTATTGTAGATGGATACATGAACCGATGGGGAAATGGATGCACATGTACCGAGACAATCACAGTTATTCCACACCTAAGTAGTGTTTCCCCTATGATTATGAATAAACAATATTCACAGTAGTGTTTCCCCATACAAACAGATTCAAATAACTAAAATGTTTCCATGACAAAAATGTTAATATAGTATGAAAGACTTGGGAAAGAAACATCTAATTTCGGTCAACTTTTCTCTATGATGAGCAAACAGAGATAAGAGTCTCAAATTTGTTCTGCTCATCCATGGCCCTGTGCTCTTTATGTTCCTTCTCATATGGATTTCCAACTATTGATCAAACCCAAAACATACATAAGCCTTATTTTCTTAATGTATTTTTCATGTCTTTTTCCAGTCATTGGAGATGTTAGAGGCAGGGGGTTGATGTTAGGAGTTGAACTTGTGACTGATAGGAAAGAAAAAACTCCGGCTAAGGCAGAGACAGCAGTTTTATTCGAAAAGCTCAAGGGTATGAATCGTACTACTGTTGTTGACATTCAATTTCTCTTCATATATTACAGCTTATATTCCTTGTTTCTTCCATTGATAGATCTCGGAGTCCTAGTCGGAAAGGGTGGACTGCACGGAAACGTCTTCCGAATTAAACCCCCGATGTGCTTTACCAAAGAGGATGCAGGTCCTTTATTTACCCATCAAAATTTTGCTGAAAAAGTCGCTCAGACTGATAATTCTCTTTCGAGTAACAGTGCCCTTTGTTTCCTCCATGCAGACTTCTTGGTGGACGCTCTGGACTATGCCATCTCAGGGATGTAAAGATACTGATGACTTGGTGCAATGTCCAGTCTCTCTCCAAGTTCAGATTTAAGGCCCTGGTTCTAAACATGTACACACCCTTTATCTGAGGTCCGAGAGATCAGTTCTAGAGTTTCATGTCTCGACATGAAACGTAGGAAAATCAGAAAGGGTGAGTAGTTTCTATCATCTTGTTGGCCAGACATTGAGAAAAATTTCTCGAATAAAACATGACAAATAAAATTAATGCTGGGGCACCATGTTTAGCTAACAGGTTTTCATCATTGAGTTGGAATTACTTTTAGCCGGTGTTTACTGGGTCGGATCGACCCGATGAACTCGACGATCCGAACCGATCCAATCTCAATTGCGTCGGATCATCATAACCCGATCACCAACGGGTCGGGTACGAATTTCAACTTTTTAAACCCGATCAACTCGATCCAACCTGATGATCCGAACTTTTATATATTTTTTATTAAATTTAAACTAATTTATTCTTAATAAAAATTTTATATTATTTTAAAATTAAAATATATGACAAAGTTATACTTTATATCCTTTAAATCACTATAAAACATTGAAAAAATATGTTTCTTTATTTTTTAAAATATAATTGATGTTAAGTATTATAAAAAAATAATTAAATAATTATAAAAAATTAATCGGATAAATCGATTATTCGACCTGATTCAATGAATGGATTGGATTCGATGACTACTTTGTCATCAATCCGACTCAATCTAATCCGAACAAAATTAATCGGGTTGGATCGAATTTGGGTTCGAAACAGATCAAATTCGATCCGTGAACACCCTAGCTGGCATCTCAACTCATATAATACTCATTTATGACCGTTCAAAACAAGATATCAAAAGATTTTTCCTATAATTTATAACATTCGTAATAACTAGGATCATCTTTCTGTTTTCCTGCGATACAGTATCGATTCATGTGGTAGATTTGAATCCTCTCTTGTTATCAAGTGTATATAGTTAAAATTATTGAACTAAAATAATTAAAAATTAATAACATTCTTAACATAAAAAGAATAAGATTGTCCCGATGAAAATATTTTTTTTAGATCAATTTATGTCCACTCATCTTTTATTTACTTAGTTTCGTATATTGACCATGTAAATATAGATTTATTTTCCTGTAAGGAGAATTTTATTTCTTTTGTATGCTAAATTGAAATGAAATTTAAGTTTAAACAAATTTGTAGTTGACGGTAAACACAATTTCAAATATTAGTAAAATCTAAGACCTTAATTCATTTATTTTCCTAATATGAAACATAGTTGTGGATTGGAATTTGGAAAAACAACTAAACATGTCAACTTTTAAATTTGATCGTCAAAACATGAATATGATGATCTAAATTACCGTTAAGTAATTTACTTAGCAAAAGTATTAAGTAGACTCCCAAACCTTTTTCTCATTGGACAAAGAGAACCTACTTAGCATTTTTGTTAAATAGACTGATAATTCAGACCTTCAAATTCGATTTTGGCGGTCCAAAATTAAAATTTTAAAATATATTTTAAATTTAATCTTGGATCGTCAAAAATGAATCTGATGGTCTTAATAGTCTACTTAGCAAAAGTGCTAAGTAGGCTCTCTCTACTTAGCACTTTTGCTAAGTAGATTACTTAATGATAATTCAAACCATCAAATTCAATTATGACGGTCTAAGATTAAAATTTTGAAATATATTTTAAATTTGATATTTGACCGTAAAAAATGAATCTGATAATCTGAATTACTGTTAAGTATTCTACTTAGGCTCCCCAACCTCTTTCACATTACCAGTGACTCATCCAACCTCATGTAGGAAAAAACGAATTGATCTAAACACAGGTAATGACAGCAGGGAAAACGAATAAATCCAGAACATTAATGGGATCATCATTAGAAATTTTCCAATGTCACGGCACTAATAGCAACAATTAGGCAATAGTTCTATGTCAATCCAAAATCACTGGACAAGTTTACCATAAGTGATAACAAGAGTGACCCAAAATTTTGGATATTCTATCAGCCATGGACAGCTATCACTAACAATCCAAAATTGCATTTCCCTTGCGTCTAAAAGAGCATCCTTCGGTAAGCCTTGCCCGTCCTCCTGTAGGTTGGCATAGAACGGTCTGGCAATTTCCACATACCACCACAGTCTGTGAGTGGCTAAACACAGTAGTTCTGCAACAAAAACCAAAGATAATAAATAACTAAATCATAAATTAACAAATAAAATAAATCAGTGCAAAGATACCATTGAAATTTAATCATATATCCAGTTTAAAAGAATTAATCACACAAAATGTTCATCATTTAAAATGTGTTGAACAATAATCTAGTACTCTATCATTATGAGTTCCCAAGTTATCAAGTTTTGTTTCAAATAAGAAAGGAAATGATGCAAGAAACAATGCTGATATATTTAAAGGTCCTTCTAAGGGCCTTAGGGCTCCCGTTTGGTACAAGAAGAACAAGGAGAGAATAAATACCTTGTTCTTGCTTTTGCAGCCAAAAGTGGCCAGAACAATCTGTTCTCATTCATTTTTAAACCACCTATGTTTGTTCCAAAAATAAGAAAAAAAAGTTTGTGATTGGCAGGAACATTGTGGTTGTTCTTCTTTTTTTTTAATTTTGCTTTATTAAATTATTTTATTTTAATAAAACATGATCATCTGAAATATTTAGCATTTATTAAATTTTACACAAAAGTGTAACTATAACAAAATATAGTCTATAAATATTTAGATATTAACAATTTTAAGTATTAATTAATTATTGTATTATCATAATTATTGGTTCAAATATCTTATAAAAAATATAGTGTGAAATATTAATTAGCTGGTATTTGCAAGTATTAGTTAGTTACTATAATCTCATAATTATGTAGTCGTTAATTAATATTTTATAAAAAAACAAAGACTTAATTATAGGTCATAAGAAACATGTAATTTATATAATTAAAAGCAATTGTAGCAGTAATATTTTTTATCATTATCTAATTTTTTTTAACTCAACTATAACATATTATGATGACTATTTATTTTCTTTTAATATAACTAATAAATTAAATATATACAAGATATATTTAATAGAAAAATATATAAAAAAATATTAAATTTATTATCTTGTTCTTGTTTCAATCAAATACTATTTAGTTTTGATTATTGGAATGCTGATTGATCAACAAAATGCTACACAAGAATATCTCACCCTTATTCTTATCATCCTAATTCCTCTACCAAACGGGCCTTTGGAATTTAAATATAACAGAACCACACTTAGGATCATTTATAAGAACATGCAAGTTTCTCCAATGTTCATTGAACATTGATATCATACTCATAAAGAAATACTCAATGGACCTGAAACCAATCTATTGGAGAAACTAGTGGTTTTGACACATGAAAGAAGAGACAATACATGCACAAACTGATGCTAACTAAACATGTGAATGACCCACAAGGTTCAAACTGAACCGATTTAGAACATTTTACATTTTCCTCGGCAAATCAAACCGAAAGGTACAAATTTAATGCTTAAAAAGCATGGAGAGAGGAAGGGTGATGTATGGCGAGGTGTTGAAGGGAGGACGAATGCTTACTGTAGATGATGATAATGGGAGATCAGGTTGATACTGGAGACAGAAAGGGGATCATACATACGCAATCGGTAATCTAGCTCAAAAACATTTCTCTTGTTAAGTCGTTTTTAACATAACATAAAGCATTGGATGTAAATGCATAAAAAATAACCTGAATGAGAACATGATTTTGGGTTGACCTGGTTGTATTTTCCACTATTTTAAGGATGTACAATTTTTTTTTTGACAGAGTTCTGTTTTCCAGTCAACACAAATAATGACATGGTTGTTGCTTGCATTATCTCTTCATGCATATGACAGTTTATAGGATGTAAATGCACCCCCACAAAATGAATTATATGTAATCACATGACTTCGCATTACAATCAAACACTACATGGTACAAAAATGCTTACATATGTCAATGACATGTGATCATTAGATAAATTAGTGTCCAATAGATTGATCCAATTTACAGGGAGAATAAATATATGAAAAATAAAAACCGAGACAAACATAACGAGGTAAAAAATTACATATCATGTGAAAAATGTAAACTCCTGGAAGCATGTCTTATTACTAACTACTAAATGGCATCTCAAAATATGGAATACACATCTAAACGCATGTCATACGATAACAAATCGTGGTCCAGAAAGCGCATCCGATCTTATATCCTACGTTTGATTTATATTTCGCATAGACACAAACCGATTCATCATCAAAAAGTACGAGGTCAAACAGAAACTATAAACGAGAACGAAAAAGCGCTCTTACATGTTGAAGCATCCTTGGCACTTAACATCCTACAATTCAGGAAAAAAAATGAGAACAAGAACGTCAGATGATTGAACAAAACTATAAATGAACTAATTTGAAATGATCTGAACGAAAATTACCATGAAATAGGAGTCTGGGGATTGGACGAGGCGCTTCAACTTGTGCCTCCTCTTCTCGAGATCCGCTGGGGGATTCAGGAGATCGATGTCGTTCGGGAGAACCTGCCAACGTTCAATGCAGAGGCAACCGATTAAATTAAACGGCAAAAAAAAAAAAAACAGAACTTTGAGATCGAAACTATTATGAGATTGAGATCTCACCATGTTGCAAGAACTGCGAGGATATGGAAATCGCAGAAGTGGATGGATCGCCGGAGAGCTCCCCTCGAAAAGATATGAGCGGCGGCGGGAGGAGGAGAGGGTGGGAGACGAACGTGGAACCCTAATTTGTAGGCTTAGGGCGATGGATCGTTTATATGAGTGTTTAGATCACAGCCGTTCGATTTCTTGTTTTCTAGTTTGTAATCGTTAGATGGTAATTTGGGCCGGTGTATCGTTAAAAAATCGTCTTAACATAATTATTTCGGTTAATCTTGTGTTGTGTTGAATAATTCGTAATAAATATATTGGTGAATTTATTTAAAATTCTCGACTCAATGTATTATTATTATTATTATTATTATTATTATTATTATTATTATTATTATTATTATTATTATTATTTGGAAAGTTTAATCGTAAGGACGAAACGACAGATATCAGAGGTCATGGCTCCGCTAGACATATATTCATTTAATAAATTTTTTAAGGTATAAAGAATTAAAGATAATTGTAGTCCACTCTAATTGTCAAATTAGTTTTATGACATATAATTTCATGCACGTGTTTAATGTGTAAGATGGCCCATGAGCAATAGTATACAATACTAATAAATCTTAGTAATAAAAATTTAATTATCCAAATTCAATATTTAAAATTATTTATGATTCTTAGTAAATTTATCTCCTCTTCAAGGTTTAAGAAAACCTTTCTTAATCATGCAGCTGCCACTGAAGAAAAATTTCAGGAATAAAAGATATTACTACCAAAATGAGTACCACAAGTAATTAAGAATTTCATTAAGGATGATTTGATTAAGGCGGTGAAACAGATTATGAAAAAAGTTATTATACCTAGGGGCGGAGCCACACTATGGATGGGGGTGTGGGTGTGGTGGGAGGAAGGTGGGGCTTTGTTGTAAGATGAAGTTATCGTCGTCGTGGTCTGCGCCTGCAACGTGCGTCTCTAGCTCATCCACAACGATCGTCGAATTGCAAGCACATAAAACACATGGGAGTCGTGAACAACGCGATGCAACATTGCATGGACACATAGACTGGCAAGAGACGAATGACAACAGGTGAGAGATCGACAAGCATAATGGCTCGTAATGAAGGGGGCGGACTATGACAAATATTTGATCACTATAAAATATAATAGGACACTTATAAAGAGTCATTATCCGTTGTTCAGACTTCTCTCCTCTCTTCCTCTCACAAAGTGGTATCAGAGTTGTTGATGATTCCTTTTTTCATGACTCGATTGTTACATTGTTCTCGCATTTCAATTGTCAAGTCACTATCACCTAATGGTCGATCGTCATGAAAGTTGAATTGGACTATGAATTTGAAGTTGTTCCACATGGATGTCAAAGATAACTTTCTTGAATGAAAACCTACCAAAAGACATATATATGTAGCTACCTGAAGAGTTTCAAGTAAAATGTTAGGATAATAAAGTGTATAAGCTCTAAGATCATTATATAACTTAACGCAATCGTCTAAAAAATGGTACTTGAAGTTCCATGAGATGATAGTCCAATTTGATTTCAATACGAACAAATTAGACAATTGTATACATAAAAAAAGTGTGAGCAAATTTGTGATAATATGATTATATGTAGATGACATATTGTTTGCCGAAAATGATGTAGAGATGATCAATAATATCAAGGACAAATTGAGCAACTGATTTGAAAATGACAAACATGGAAGAGACATCTTATGTACTAGGTATTCAAATTTTTCGCGATAGAAACTCAAGAATATTGAGTTTAAGCTATGAACAGTACACTAATGAGGCACTAAAGAGGTTTAGGCTGCAGAATAGTAGTCTCATACTGACACCATTAGAGTAAAAATTAGTATTTCAATATAGGGCAAGAACTTTTAGATGAACCTTTGAAGAAGTGGTGACAAGTCTGATATATGTGATGCTCCATACGAGGCATGCTTTTGCTTATGCTATACACTTAGTTAGTATATTTCAAAATAATCTCAAAAAGACCCACTGAAAAATAATTAAGAGGATATTGAGACATTTGAAGGGCATGATATAATCGAGATCAACATATCAAACTGATGCACTCGAGGCAGTATGATATTCAGATGCAGGTTTCGACGATGATATAGATGTCCATAAATCCACATCAGGTCATATTTTCCTTATGTGTAATGTAGTTGTTTCTTGGGGCAGCAAGAAACATAGATGTATGGAAGGACACATACAGAAGTTGATATACTACTTGCAATACGATAAACACCCATGGCATACGACTCACGCGCTTTTTTTGGAAATAGCGCTCAATCTGGTTAGATGATCATTACTTATATATCGTGTACATAGTGAAGCTAACAATTCAAATGGATTGCGATTGAGTATCACTATATTTAGGATATAGTTGATATAAATATGACAATGATCTAGGTGTTTACAAGTGATATATCGATTGATTCTCTCACTAAGAAAATTATAGTCGAAATTTTTATCAAGCATATGAGCTTGATGAGACTCGAGAATATTTGAGTCAATATGAAGTATTCACTGATAGTGAAACTTTAAGACATATGATATCCATAGTGGGAGTGTTAACATAATGTTCTTGATAGTCAAGTGACGGATTGTTGTAGGACATTCGCCAAGGTCATAGTCATGGTGGTTTGAGCCTACAACATGCACTAGCAGACTGACAGAAGGTGATCACGATGATCATATGCCTCCAATTCATCCACAAAGGTCGTTGACACTAGCACATAAATCATGTGGAAGTTGTGAACTTTGCATTAGGCAACGACGCAAGGACACACAAGCTGACGGGCAATAGTAGGCGTGAGATCAATGGACGTAACGATTGGTAATGAAGGGGGTGGATTGTGACGAACATTAGTCCGCTATAAATGGAGTATAACGCCTATAAGAAGTCCCATCCCTTGTTGAGACTTCTCTCCTTTACTCTTTCTCTCACACAAGCTTTGTCCCCCACCTCCAACATTTCGATGTGTATATGCATACATACATACATATATATCGATGTGTATATACATACATACATACATACATACATACATACATACATACATACATATACATATATATATATATTATATATATATATATATATATATATATATATATATATTAGTAGTTGCAATTAATAAATAAAAAATGATAAGGAAATAGTAGAATTGTCTAATTGGTTAAGTTGATAATTAATGTTGATTAATATCTTGATGTCTCCGGTTAAACTCTTATTAGTGTCTTTATATTAATAATTTACTTTTATAAAAATTAGCTTGTCTTAATACTTAATCATTTGCTTTTATATATTTCAGACAACCTTTTGATCCTAATTCCCTTCCTGAACATACCTATTCCGTATTAAAGACAATGTAGTTCAAATATCACACTATGGAATTAGTTGCTCTTAATTCTATCATTATATTAAAAAAATAATGCACTCGTTACTTAAAATTGATTATATTTTTCAATTGGTTTTGGTACCTAAATTCTAGTTGTTAAATTTTGTTGAACATGAGAACACAACTTCAAATTTTGATCATATTAAACATCTTATTAATTTCAAAATGACGTCAACATATATCAATAGATGGTGACAACAAAAAAAATGTGATATCTATCATCTTGTTTAAAGAGTGGTGCCTTCTATTTTTACCCTCTAAATCTACGATAGCTAGTTAGCTACTATAGAGTCAACTTTTTCAATGATTATTAGAACTACAAAATAAACTCCGAAATAAAATTAGAAATGAATTCTTATCGGGTTGTTTATAAGTTTATATTGAAAAGAAATTGTTGAAAAATTTACTATGCTCAATTGTAATTAATTCTCGTGATTTGAAGAAGCAATATTCTATCTTTTGATATGTTATACGATAAAAAATATTATATTTTATATATTTTGAAATCACATTACCTACTAAAAAATTCAATTATAATTTTTATCATTTAGGATTATTATTTATTGATTGCTTCATCGCTTGATTTTTCATTTGGAGTCCATCCCTGCATACGATTATGAGAGTAATTGCAAGTAACCATTATTTACAAGGTCTATTTGACTTAGCTTAACATATAAGTTAATTTTAAAAATCTCTATATTTGATAAATAAAAAATTATACTTATAAGTTGTTAGGATAATAACTTGATTTCTCCTACTTATTTTTAAAGTTGCTGACTAACTAACTATATTACTATTTTATTCATTTTATTTTAATATTATTATTATATAACTTCAATAATTTTAACAAATATTATTAATATTATCAACACTTTTATTCAAACATGTCTTACTTATATTCTTTTAAAAAAAGTATCAACTATGTCAAATAAACTCTTAATAAATTGCTTTATATATTATGAATAGATATCTCCTAACCAATTGAGAGTGTATCATAGTGTTAATTACAAAATTTTAAAGTGGCCCCTAATGATTTTTTTAAAAAAATATTTTCTATTTTAACTACCTTGATTTTTTTGGATATTTTTTTTTTAAAATCTGTTGTTATACTCTTTTTTAGGTGATCCCACATTACCGAGCTACTAATCTTGACTAATATGTGTCGCCCGGAGTCGAACATCTAAATATAATAAGTGACTCGCAAAAAAAAATTTAAATATAAAAGATTCGAACTCGAAATTTTCATTAACGAAAGTTATTCAGAAACAACAACGAGATCTAAGCAAAATTACTCCTCTTTTTTACTACCCGAAGATTGACTATTTTTTTCCTATTTTATTTTAACTAAAATAATGAGGAGATATTTGATATTTGGAAATAACTATAATGTGAGTAAAGAAATTGTTTATTAAATAAAATAAAATTGTATTGTTTTCAAATGATTAAAATATTAATTCTTGTTTATCGGATAACAATTCTTCAACTAAATTATTTCAATTCACTATCATAAAAGAATCACCTAAGAAAACTGAAATAAGGTTAGTACATTTATTTCACCACAATGGCTAAGTAGATAAATCGAATCAACATTTCAAATCTCTTGCGTAACGATGCTAAAATTACACATATATAATGTTAATTGTTCACAGGAAAGAATATATATATATATATATATTAGTGTGAGATCAATACTGTGATCTCACGGTGAGATCAATGTATCATGAGTCATGACCGTCATAATGTCTTCAATGATCAAAATGAATATTTAATTCAAAACATCTAAAACACTCATTTAACATATGTAGATTATAACGGTGAGGACGCACTGATCTTATCACGAGATCAGTATTTCTGATCTTATCTTTTATATATATATATATATATATAGAGAGAGAACATTTAAAAAATGTGAAGGTATAAATATTCCTCTCAAAGTAATTAATAAATGCCTGAAAAGTAAAGGGAAAAAAAAAGAGCAGAGCTCGTTGGAGGCCTTCTCCACGCCGAGTAGTGGAAGAAGAGGCGGCGGGAGGAGAAGGTTTCCGGCGTTCGACTCGTTCGCCTTCTTAACGTAGGCACCGATGCCCTCGATCTCCTCCTCTGCCGTGGAATCCCGGTAGACGTCGTTGCTCCTCCTCCTCCTCCTCCTCCTCTTCCTCCTCCTTGAGGTCGTCCATGGCGGATCCCGGGAGCTCTTCCCCTCTTATGGCGCCCACCCCCGTCTCGGACCCCGGAGAGATCGACCTTGAAGCCGGCCCCGGAGAGCAGTTCCAGTGCCGGATCTGCCTCGAAACCGACGGTGATAAAAAAAATTCCCCTTTCCTCTTAATTTTCGCGAGATCATTGAGTTAGGAATTTTTGTTCCCTCGATTGCAATTCGATCGTGGATTCCGTTTATTATGACTTCTTTGTTTTCTCAAATTCGAGAGGGAATCGGGGGTGACTTTGGAGGATATGTTTCTTGTAATTGATTTCTTTTTCTTTTCTTGCACTTCTGAGTTTTCAGGGAGGGATTTCATAGCGCCTTGCAAGTGCAAGGGGACATCAAAGTACGTGCATCGCGAATGCTTAGACCACTGGCGCGCTGTCAAGGTGAGTTATGTCTGCAGTACGATGTGCGTGTTTGGATTTGATTTATGAGCTATCTCTACAGTAGGATAAAATGAGTTAATTGCATATCGCGCTGAACACAGTCCTTAGATAATTAGAAAGTGTTACCACCTGTGCAGGATGAAATCTAAAGTTTGATTTTTTTTACCTTTCTTTCAAAACAAAATTTATACAATAGCAAGAAATATAAACCCTAACCTTGGGCAGCAAATATTAAACGAGCATGGAGCAATGCCATGTGATATGGACAAGGAAGATGATTTAGATGCGGATGAGGAGAACTGAGAATTTGTCTAGGTGTCTGTGACAAGTACAATGCCTTATTGTTGTATGGATTCAAGTTTTTGTATCAAGCACATGAAGTTCACCTATCCACTAGGAGCATGTGAGGTTGAAGTAGATACATGAATGTTCCAAGTATTATGAATTTGTGAAGGGAGCAATGAGGGTATTTGTGGAAATAATCTCCCTGAATGCAATTTAACTCCAGCGATTCATGAGAGAGGGAATTGACGAGCATTGGGGTTGTTTGATCTTGGCCTTGCAGATTTTGCTTTGATATGTTTGGATCTAATGACAAAGTTGATAGGAAATGATATCTGGAATGAGGAGAAAATAGAAGAGAGGACATGGGATTGAGTAATAGACATACATTTAAGAGACTGGAAATGAGGGGGAGGGAATGGAATAGAATATGGAGAAATATTAGTAGATATGGTAGAGAAGCAAGAGGACGCAGGAGGACAAAACATGTTGAATTTAGATAAGTACAGTGAATAGGCGACCAATGCGGTCCATTTTTTATTTTGTTTTTTTATTCTGTCTTCCATCAAAGAGACCTTCACTTTGACCAAGTTTTCATTTTATCCAGGAAGGATTTGCATTCGCCCATTGCACAACTTGCAAGGCTCCGTATTATTTGAGGGTGCAGGTTCATGCAGACAGGAAATGGCGAATCCTGAAGTTTCGGTTTTTCGTCACTCGGGATATATTATTCATATTTGCAGTTGTCCAACTTGTAAGCTTGTTTTCCTTTCTTTCATTTCCCAAACATGCTGAAACTTTTTACTGTCTTTCATTAACATGCATTTTACACAGGTGATTTCTTTGTTGGCCTACCTGGTATATTTGGTTGATGGTTATCAACAATACTGGTTGCGGTTAGCCTGGGGTTTTGACAATGAACTTAGTTTCTACTACATATGTGGTAACTTTTCAAGACACAAACACTTGACTGTAGTAATTTCCATTAACTGATAATTAAAAAGTCATGCTTTTTCTCTCTGTTCTAAACTTCTATTGACTCGTGTATGTCATTTTTCTATTTACATTGCTACTTGAGATACATTTCAATGTACCATGAACTCATTGAACTCCTGATATGAATGAAAAATTGTATTTTAAGTGTAAAAAATAAGAATGGTCATCCTCTAAGTTAAATGATAATTGGTAGCACTTAGTTTAATCCTAAAGACAATCAAAAGGAAAGAATATTGAATTCCTAACATTACATGACTCACTCAGGAGACTGTTTGAAACAATTATATGAAGAATAAGAAATACAATTATTTGTATCATGTATTGAAATATGGGTCATAGGTTTCTTATTCTGATTGTTTTTGTGATGGCTGATATTGGTGATTAATCATCCTGTTCTTCTACATAGGAGCTCTATTATTCTTTGCCCTTCTTGGATTATCTGGATGTTTCATTACTTGTTATGACCGACGAGTACGGAATGATTTGGCACAACCATGCCGGGAGCTTTGTCTCTGTTGTTGTCAACCTGGGTAAGATTAGGTTCTATTTGGTCTCATTGAGTTTTCTTAATTGCATATTTTGAGTTTATGTAAAGCTTTAATTAAGTGTTCTAGTATAGTGTCATCGTGCTAAAGTGCTAATTGTTTCAATTATATGTGATAAAGTATATAATGGTTGGAAACTTCATTAAGCTCTTCCAAATTAACTATTGTAATCCTGTCCTCTGTTCTAAACCACCACCACCATCATTCCCTCTTTCCTATTATAGTGTTGGCCTGTTCTTCTGTGTATATGGCTAAAAAGAACCTTTTCTTATCAGAATGTGTGCAGACTGCCATTTACCAGGTACTCTTTGTATGTGGACTGACTGCACCACATGCTTTGAGAGCTGTGCTAGCACTGTAGGGGAATGTGGATGCTTGGGAGGAGCTGGTGAAGCTGGGTTGCCGCTGTTGTTTATCGTGGGATTAGTCATTCTTGGGCTCTTCACCGTGATAGGGATATTCTATAGTGTCCTTGTGGCGACAATGGTTGGCCAAAGAATTTGGCAGCGTCACTATCATATACTTGCTAAACGCATGCTAACAAAAGTAAGTTCTTTTCTAGTCATGACTTGTTCAAATGACACAGTAAAACAGTTGTGTGGGGCATGACTTGGTGTATGATAGTTCCAAGAATACTCTCGTCCGCTTTAATGTTCTGGTTAATATGACGGGTACAAGTATATTTTCTTTCAGGAGTACGTTGTTGAAGATGTAGATGGCGAGGGCTCGGATTGGAGTCCACCTCCCCTTCCACCTGAGCATGTTCAGCAGCTAAAGTCACTTCGACTTCTATAGTTAAAACCCTGTACATGGTATTAACTTGTAATGCTCCTTCAATGGAGTGAGGAGCGTGAGTTTCGTGCGTGCTCGGTGGGCGTTCTCCCAAGAATTGATAAGTATAGGTGGGAAATCTCTCATGTATTTAGGTTGTCTTATTTTCTCTACAACACTCGATATTGAGGTATGCTTATAGATTTTCTCATTGCAACCTTTGGGAAATGGTATTTCTTTTGTTCTTTAGGCCTTATTTTATTCAAGGTAAAGAAGGGTAAAAGAAAAAAAAAAAAAGAATCATCAATCAATGATACCAAAGGAAGGAAAGAAAAACATTGTTCCATATTCAAAGCTTAACTTTTGTTTGAGCCTCAATTAGGTTTTGTTTGTCCATGGCCTTCTATCCAAACAAGAATACATGTTAAGATAAGACAGCCAGCTATTTCTGGTAGGTTGAAAATTCATGAAGTTGCCGAGTGCATTGTATCATATTTTTAAAACTAAAATTATAAGTAATTTTGATTTTTAAAAAATATGATTTAAGACAAAATTATCATAAAAGTTGTTATATAGTTGCTGCATACTCTGTTTCTAAATATCTCATATGAATGAAAATTTTAGTAGTTGACATTCGTAGGCATTTTAAACTTTGGAAATGGATTAGCCTTCCAAATTAACGAGTCGATTTATATCTTGGGCCATATTATTATAACTAGATAGCCCAACTAAACATAAACCCAACTATACCTAGAAAATAAATTTTCAAAATCTTAAATTGATTAAGAAGACGCAAAGTTCGCTAAAATCAATCAAATTATTTGGTCGACTATAAAATGAGAAATAATAAAAGGAGTATAGCAGAGCTCCTCTGCAGCGTAATTTGGATTTATTTCAGTCACAAAATACTATATATATTTAGAAAATATTAAGCGGTAAATTTTACAATATGATTTGCATCTGAATCCTCGTACTTTAAGTTATCTGTATCATCCATGAAAAGATTATCTTCCTCTCACCATCCCCTAATTTCTTAGTTTATTCATATCTCGCACTCCATCGTATTACAAGAACTAAAAAAATAAAACTAAAAGATCAAAAAGTAATAAAATAAAACTGACTTATGTTGTTAAAAGAAAATTAATTCGACCAAATGTAAAATTTCAGATTTTTAAGTTAAGGTGGTTTTCAAATAGGAAAAAACCACCGAAGGACTCGACTAAAATATATTATATGTTACTATTAGTTTACGTAGCATACGAAATCACTCAACTAAGTTAATAAAATAGATCACTTAACGAACATATAAATTATACAGATCATGTTAACAAAAATTATTATAAACTATAAATGGTAATATTAAAATGGGTTTAATGGGGGTGTAAATCACAACTTGACTTATACATGTAAGTCACGTGATCCAACGGTCCATATTAAAAAGATAAAAATTTATTTCTCTGATGATGATTAGAAAAAATAATAAAGATTTATTTCCTTAAATAGTAAAAAACTACTAACCACCTATGCAAATAAGATTTAATATGGACCGTCGGATCACGTGACTTACATGTATAAGTCAAGTTATAATTTACACCCCCATTAAACCCTATTAAAATATATAACATTTTAATATTATCAGTTTATTACACAAAAATATTATTCAAAAGTATAATCAACAAAAGTATAGGACACGAAAAAAAAACTTAAAATTGACAAATTTTAGATTTAAAAATTTAATTTTTAAAATCAATTTTCCATATCTTAAAAAAGAACACATAATGCCCATTGGTAAATTGACCGTTTTTTTAGTTATACTTTTTTATGTTTTTTTATATAAAAAAATATAACGAGAAAAAAGTGACATCTCGTAGCTGTAGTTTAGGAACAATTGGAGTTAGACAATTTAAGTTGAAAAAGATGTAAGCACACTATTTGATAAAAAAACGAAATCTAAATACTCTAGTAATATTAGCAAACTGTTTATCAAAATATACTTAATTTATTATTCATTCCCAAATTGATCATCGAATGAATTTACACACAGACACCTTCTTTGAAGGATCTACACATTCATCACATAATAAGTTTCCATGATATTGTAGATTCAGATAGATTTCTAAAGCCACTCATACAAGATTGATAAACATTGTTTAATGTAGATAGATCTATGATCAAGAATTCTTCAAGTATTCTACATTCCATCCTGATGATCAGGGATCATCATCCCTATAGTTAAAGTAAGATCGGTTCTAAATTCGATCAAATCAGTTCAACACCCGAAGCAGTGACCACAGGTCAGATTGTGCCACCCTTGTCTATTGTCAGGTAACACAGTCGACTTCCCCTCCTACTGAGCATATAACTCGGTTGAATTCTGGAGCTGTATGTTTTCTGGAAACCAGAATTCCCGGAGAGGCTTATATATACAAATATACAAAGAATTCAAACCGAAACTTATGCACAAATATGCAAAGAATTCACGCCAAAACATATGAACAAATATGCAAAGAATTCAAGCCAAAACATATGCACAAATATGCAAAGAATTCAAGCCGGAACGGATGACATGCTACTTCTTTGAAGCATCTATGAACATGGGTGAGGTCCAATGTTCAACATCTTCAACATGCGAGGGTGGCGGAGGAAGGGGATAATGTTCCACAATGTCCCACCCTTCCACGAGGCTTTCAGATATTCCAACCTCGGGCATCTCAGAAGAGTAGACGAAACTGGTAACTGAATTTGCAAGGTTGTTATCATGTGCACTTGGCTGCTCAGAACAAAAAATGATTTTAAGCTTTTGGCTGAGTGATCTAGAGAAAATAACATAGAAAATCAGAGGCTTACCATTACTATTGTGTTTGTGCTCCCCACTAAGCTACTTGATAAAAACCCTGAGTTCACATTCCAGACTGATTTGTTAAGCTGTTGAGCATGTTTATCTGATCTGCAGACAAGTGACAATAAACATTTAGAAAACCATATCAGTGCTGCAGTAATCCATTAACAACATAAGAGTAACAAACATATGACTCTTTCAATTTGACATCAGATTCGTGCTTTTAGCAGAGAACCTGTCTCGATGTTACGAAAACATTCATGTAAGATGAAGTAAAGCCTCATCAGATGTACTCATCTGCTTGCCCTATTATACTTTTATAAGTACATCATGTAGCCACCTGGAAATTTGATTCATTTAAAATACTAAAACTCAAAAGTAACCTTAGATGGATTTTGATACAAAATTTATTTTCTAAGAGTTACATTGTTCACATACTACCTAACACCATCTGATTCTTCAACAACGCAAAAAGAGATCACATAATATAACTTTAGGAGAATTCAATATCAACTTTACCAACAGAAACAATGCACGGAACTACAGAAACAATGTAAGGAACTTTAAGTATTGCAGTGTATTGGTTATACAATAAGAAATTGCTATACCTTGAACCTGCCATAATTGTTGAACTCCTAGTTGACTGTAGTTTCCTCGAAGATGAGAGAATTGCCAGCAATTTAGAAAATGCTTCAAATGTCGAAGCATCCAAAGGTAACTCCAAGCCTAAGGTATTATAACAATATGCTGTAATGCATGCCACACTTTTCTTAAGTAGTGATATGCCCTTTTGCAGCTCTTTGTGTGTCTCAACAGAATGTGGAGAAGCACATGAGTAATTAAAGCTGTCACTTCTAGAAGCATCAAGAAAAGGTTTCCTTTCTGATTCCACAGAAGAAACACCAAAATTGGAGGAACTTCTATCCGACCACAAATTTTCGCCACCAGATGAGCAGAAGTTCTGCCTTGGTATAAAAAGTGGATATTCCTTACTGCACCAAGAACTTAGAATTTATAATTCTGTAGAAATGTATCTAGAAAGTAACACATATTCTGCCAAAAATACCTTGGGGAGGATGGCTGTGCGTCCCAATATGAATCCCGTTGCCATACACGTGAACAAGAACCCTAAGATTCAAAATAAACTTTAACGGCCCATCAACAGTAACTGAATGTCAATATGTATTTACAATATGTTGATAACTACTTTGAACAGTTATTTACCAAGATAGAACCAAACCGGACATGACCCGAAGAAGCTCCGGGTCAAGTCGGACCGCTTAAACCGATTAAACAGGATGGTTGAACCAAATACTATTAAAATAATATTAAATTAACATATAACATAATTTAGATGAAGAATCACAACTAATAAGATTAAATAAGAAATAAATTTAAATTTATCTCAAATTACATTAAATATGATGATTAGCAGTTTATTTGATATAAAAATTATTGATAAAAAATAAAAAAACTGGTCTTAAAGACCTTGAACTACAAAATTCTTTTATGGCTCAATCACTCCCAAAGCCCAGTTTTCATTTTTTTTTTTTACTATTTTTCAACTGAACCAGCCGGTTCACTAAAATCAATTGGTTCGACCCTATTTTTCCGGTATGTGACCAGTTCCATCCGGTTCAACTCACCCAATTTTGGCATTGAACTAGCGATAGTCGAACCGAACGGCCGGTCCGATTCTGACAACCATGGTTTTTACTAGAAGACCATCAAATGGCAAGTTTGTACATTTAAATGAAAGGTAGATAATGTTGATAGTATACAATAATGTGGTAGCAATTTTGATTATCTGCTGCATAATCTCCATGTAATGTAATGCATTGAACTTCTAATAAATTGGATAGTTACTCTTGGTAACCATCCTTTGATTTCTCAAAAAAGATAATGTCGTAGCAAGCATTTATATATCTAGATGATTAATGAGTATTGTTATTTGTAATTGTTAGTCATCAAAGCCAATTTAAATTCATCTTTGCAGCACATTGGAATAATGCAACCATACCTCCCCATTTGTAAAAATAACAAAAGTCTAGAACTACGCATTTTTTGAAGAGGGAGATGATAGGGGCTGAAAATATAAATAACTATGACTATAGAAATGAAAACAAGATAACTGTTATTAGTAGTAAATGTGCAAGAATCTTAAACATAATTACAAAAAATATTCACAATCCATGTTGAGTGGACCAAACTCCAATTACAATATTGATAAACAAAATTTTCAAAGGCTGAAATAAAGATAGAACCCATCTATGTATTTATAACATAAATGTTTAGTTACTACAACTAAATGAAATAACTACTAATGGAGAAATGAATATAACTACCCATTACCTTTTTAACTAATACAAGTGGAACCTATTATTACTTCTAATAATAGTTATCTCATTTTGATTTCTATAGTCATATTGTCATTTATATTTCCGACCTTTATTGGAGAGTTATCCTCTCGAACGGATGTGTTATCAGTTGTAAATGTGTTTAAGATTCTTGCACTATTACTACTAATAACATTTATTTTAGTTTCATTTCTATAGCCGTTGTCATTTATATTTCTAATCTTCATCATTGGTAATAGAGTAACAACGACCTCGCAAGGGTGAAGACTTCACGAACCTCCAAAATATTCCTACAGTTTCATTATTACCAATTTGAAAATAAAAGAAGTTGCATCCATAACGAAAAAATCATTGAAATTTCAGAAGAACAAGATGAAGTTCAGAGTTCATGATAGTGCGAATATTCGCAACAAGGAGTTTCTTAAGTTTGGAGCCGTCAACATTGAAACTGCAAAAGAATATATATCATTCAACACTTCTTTCCGCCTTGAGGACAAGGTTAATATGGTTCCACTTTGTATTAGTTAAGAATTAATGTGCTAATTAAGGAAATAGTGGGTAATTGCAATGTTTTAAATAGTCTATGGTATTCATTATTAAAATTATTATAGTTATAGTAACTAACTCATTCATATCAGTAAATACATGGATAGGTTATAGGTTTAGTGCAACCTTTGACAAGTTGTTTATCAACATTGCAAATGGAGTTTGGTTCGCTCCAAATGGAGATTTGTCCTCTGGAACAGACAAGTTATTCGTTGTAATTGTGTTTAAGATTCTTGCACTTTTACTACTAAT
Source organism: Pontederia paniculata (assembly GCA_001647135.1). Classification (NCBI taxonomy): domain Eukaryota; kingdom Viridiplantae; phylum Streptophyta; class Magnoliopsida; order Commelinales; family Pontederiaceae; genus Pontederia; species Pontederia paniculata. The sequence continues at coordinate 111,361 of LTAE01000528.1, forward strand.
AACAGTTAACTTGTTTTCGTTTCTAAAGTAAGTTATTTATATTTTCAGCATCTATCAGGAGAACTATACATTTTCATGGGAGGATATTTGATCAACTGATGATTGATAGAGTAAAACAAAACAACTCTACTATGCTGATGTGCAACCTACTTTTCATTAACGATCAAGGCACTTTATAAAGAATTAAGACTCACCGCAAAACCTGAATTGTAAAGAACCGGAGCAGCCAAAATTGGGACAATAAGATTCAAAAGTTGAACCAGGTACCTGCAGACAAAGCATGTAAATATATATTTTTTCTTTTTAAATAGAACATAAGTCAATTGGGTAAACAGATAAAGTTTTAAAAATGCAAAGAGTGATAAATATCATCTCAAATAAGAGAAATGCGATGTAAGATATGCTCAGGAAGTACATTAATGAAACTTCATGAAGAAGCATAGAGAACAGGCAATGCCGAAAATTGACTTCTCAAAAAGAAAGAAGCTACTAGCCACTATGTGCCAAACTGTCGTCCTTAGTGAACTAACAGTCATCAACTTCACATATTTAAAATTCCAGAACTGTTATTACAATATTAAGTTTTTTTTCTTTCAAAATACAATAGCAAGTTTTTCCTTTTATTATAGTTGCTTCAAAGTGCATTATTTCCTCAGCTAAAAGAGCAAAAAAATTAAGATATCCAATCAGAATTATCAAGTTACCCTAAGGAAGAAGAGAGCTCGTCAGATGGAACAGAATGAGGATTTAGTCCTATCGGCAAACGTGCATTGCATATTTGATCATATGAACCATTGGAGCCATCCTTGTTGTCTCCCTCTATTATCATCTGAAAATAAAGCAGATAGTTACTCTAACTTATGTTATTTAGGGTCTCCCTAGAAAACAAAAAGAAAAAAAAGACGTTATTAAGGCTATTAGTGTTACCCCTGTAGATCTTTTTCCAGCACATAATTTAATTTTTTTTAGAGGGAATTTAACAAATAAAATCCACAAAACCATTGAATTTGTCATGTATAACGTAACCCCAGACTAACTTTACTGCTTCTTTCCTAAACCAGCTTGGACAATCTTTAAAGGGATGCTTGGACAATTTCAGATGACATTTAATTCAGCTTTTGATATATCAAGCTATAACTCGTAAGACAAATTACTGGACTTTTTCTATGAAGGGACAAATGACTGGGCTGTATTGACCAAATAGAATGGATCTTAGCTTTATAGTGGATTTTTATCTTTGACAATTTTCATGCCATCTAGTTATAGGGAGAAAATAGGACTGCTAATAGAATGTTGAATAGATATTTTTTTGAGGAATGTTGATTAGGAAATTGTCAGCAGTCATGCCAAGCTTATCTGTAATGTTGATAATGTGTTTGAGACATGATTTTACAATTCTGCATTAACAACAGCACATATCTAATATAATAAATTTAATGCATCAAACTGGATCCATCAAATAATAAAATATCACTAACCCGGTGCATTGGAAAGAGTCTGCAGATCTGTTTTATAATAATTGATTGTTTAAGGAAAAGTTCAGAAACAATTGCCATCTGCAGAACACGTAACAAATCAAATAAACAAGTTAGAATAAATATAGGAACATATAGGCAAAGAATGATATTCATTTAGTATAATACTCATAATCTATAAGGCATATAAGTCAAAAAATGAAGCAAAATTCGACAAACATATTCAACTTACAAAAAGCAACTTAACAAAAAAACCCTCGAGCCTCTTCAACTTTGTTAATCAGACAGGATAAAAGAACACAGGAGAAACAGACAATAAAAGAACAACTTCTCATTTTGATGTCAAGATTTGGTGCAACTCATTCCGATGTACAATGATATTCTACATAGGTACAGGATAGTAGTTAAAACATAGTTCAAAAAGTGTTTCACAAGCAGCACTTTTTTTACATCATATTTTTTTTTGAGAAGATTTACATCACATATTGCAGATTTAATAACTAAATACATTAGAGCAACTATATCCAGCATGCATGTGAGATGCCATCATCGAATAAAAAGAATGCAAGATCACTCTAAACAAAAGAATGTGAGATGTCATTATACCACATAAAGACTGTCTTTTTTTTTGAAAGGGCACATAAAGAATGTCTGAACTATGAAGTATATTTATACAGAAACTTACACGGGCTAAGTCATGGGTATGAATAACATTTTTATTTAGCTTCTCCAATATCTCTGTGCGGTTCTTTTGCATCTGAAAACAGGAGTATACATAGCATGTCATTGCCAATGGCAAGCTAACAAGTTACAAACACAAGCAATGAAGATAACCATCTAAAACTTCAAAGGACAGGAAAAACTACATTACCATTGCAGAAGCAGCATTTAACGAATTGTATCTTAACTTTAAATCATTTGATAATTCCTCAACCTTAGCCTTCTCTGCAAATGCCAATATAAACATAAAAGATCTTAATACTAAACTAGAAAAGAGAGCATTATTGATTCCTGATAGTTTGCATGAGTCACCTCATAAACTAACCTTCTAGGAGTTGTTTCTTCAAGAAAGCTAAATGATCCCTCAGCCTTTTGAGCTTCTCCTTCTTGCTGACTCTCCAATTAATTTGATCATCAGCTCTCTTCTGAATATTTCAAAATGTCAAGTCACAGAAAAGTTATCCAAAAGTACAACATAATGTTCTGTAAGATTATAATAAAATTTTGTTACAAACTCAAAGTTTAGGTGTCACATATAACCAGAATCTCAAAGGAAGACATAGGCCTGTTTGGTTTTGGAAAATGAATATTTTTCATGTTTTATTTTGATTTTTTAAAAAATATTTTAATTTTCATAGAAAACGGACTTCCTTGTTTTTTGTATTTTGTGTTTTCTATTTATGGAAAATTAAAGAAAAAACTTTTCTGTCCAAATCGTGCAAGCACATTCCAGATGCACCCCAGCACTGGGCCATGCACACGTTGCATGAGTCAAAACTGCCAGTTTGAAGGCATGTGCCTGTGCTTGCGTGCTAGACCCAGACCTTTAGCTCGATCATAAGAAAGAGTACAAAAAAAGCCTTAGCCTTTCTCTTAATTTTTTAAAGAGAGGGCGAGGAATATATCGCCGGACACAGTGCACAGTTTGATACTACACACTGCGTACATCATTTCTGTGCATATTGTGTGTGCCACTAAGAAAGGGCAAGGATACACCAGACACAGTGTTCAGTTTGGTAGTGAGTTCGATATGACAGACATCATTGATGTGCACAATGTGCATATCCAACGGCACACAGTATGCGTAGTATCAATAAGTTTCACATAGTTTGTGGTATCAAACTGTGCACTGTATGTACATTGCAAGCGTAAAACAGAAAATGGAAATAGAAGACGGTCAAACCGAATAGACCTAAGCTTTTGCATTTGTCATTAATTCACAAACTCGCATGTCAGCTTGCCAAGGTTAGAATGAAGCTTGCGTAATAAAATGTATCAATTTTGACCCTAATTAAATAAGGCTCTTTTTTCTTGAGCCATGAACAACGCACGAAGAATAGTCAAGTTAATATGTTTAAAAAAAACATCAATTACTGGGTTATGATACGACTGCCTGCCAATTGCAAATACACTTATACTCCCATCAAATTGAGTTATAATGGGAGCGAGTTGCCTGACCTTCGCCTCCAGCGCATTGCTCAACCGGAGGTACAACGAATCCCTGGCGCTCCTCATCGATCGCAACGTCATGTTATAGTCGTTTAATCTTCAAGATATCAGAAGATACGCAATGAGAAATTGGGGGAAAACATAGAAGTCCTCAAATCTGGGAACAAGATTATGATGGAATCAGATTAGGGTTTTACTTGTATCTGACGCACGGTGCGCAGATGGAAGCAAGATTGGAGCCCTCGCAGAGCGCGCAGCTGCTGTTTCCGCCGCCGCCGCCGCCGACGCCGCTGCCGGTGGGCTTCTTAGTCATGACGAATTCCTTTATCATTCGGTCGAAGGAAAGGATTGGATTGGATTGGATTGGATTTGACCGGAGAATGGATCGCCGGCGACTGGAGGAGTCGTCGGTGGCGACCACGGAAATGAATTGACGGGAAAGCGGAAGGAGGAGGAGGGCAAGGAAACGGCCGCCGGGCACGGCGATTAGTCCGATATCGGACTCCGATAACCCGAACATTTGGACCCGACTTTTGTAATGGATGCGGATTGCGAAATGCAAAAGCGGATCCAGGACGAAGGGTCGGATCATTCCGACTTGGGCCGGGCTTCCGATTCGTGTCTATCTAACTCGGAGTTAAAGCCCATCTTATATCGTTGTTTTAATATTTTTTTCGATTACGATGAAGATTGTGGAGTTAGTACATATAAAAATAAATTTGAAATAACAATGAGAATCGAGTTCGACAGTTTTTAATCTACAAATGAATATATATTTTTTTATAATATTTTAGTATTATTTGTTTTGGCTTAAAAAAATTGGAGAGTACAGATTGAGACGAATCCCTTACCCATAGAAAGCATGAAGCAACTCAAATTTAAGAATGAAACAAATTCAAATTAACCACATAGTTAAAATAAAGGATAAATGAATTAACAATTTGTAATAGAAAATAGATAAATGAATTGTCTAGAAGAATCTTTATTCTCAAAGTTTTTTTATTTATCACACTTATTCGATGTTGGAAAAGAGAGAAGGTAAAATCTCATCAATTTAGTGACTGTAGAAATTAATTTAGGATCTCTAGTTATCGTCAATTGTAAAACATAGTGTTGTTATTTAACTATAATATAGTATATGACATTCTAAATTATCAAACATCTATCTATAAAAGGAATAAAATCTTATACAACGTGTCACATTACTTTTTTTTTAAATAATTATTTTAAAAAGATAATAAATAATAACATACATACTAATTATTTTAAAATAATTTTAACTTAAAAAATAAGAAACTGTATATATTGATTATTTATAAAGGTCCCTATTTTAAGTGACATATGAAGAAAACTTTAAAAAGTTACATTACAATAAAAAACTTTCAAGAATAAGTAATATTAGAAACTAAAATTCATTAAGTCTATCTACGTCATTTGTAATTTTTAATTAATTTAATAATTATATTTATTAAAACTTACTTATAATTTGTTGAATCATTAAATAATAATCGTTAATGATTCATCATTATTTGCTAATTGAATTATCATTCGTTCTCATATCTCGCTACAAAAAAATTATCTTGCCTAATATTACATACACATTTATATTAATTATAAAATTATAAATTAATGATTAAAACATATAATGATTTTAATCTATCTATAAAATTAACAATTCTGAGTTCACATTTTGACACAAAAATTAGATCAAACTGTTTACAATTCTGACTTCATGAACCATTTTTTTCCTGTTGCCATTTTTAAACACACACATATCAACAGGAAAACCATTTTTCTATTAGTAGATGAGTTGTGTGTGCATTGTGCGTGTGTGAGTGTGCGTGTGCGAATGGGCATGTGTTTTTTCGGTGGGCTAATATTTACATAAATGAAAGGGATGATCCGAGGGAGAGGCCACATCCCATGTGCTCCGCCGGTTGAGAAATATCTTAACATCTTGAACAAAATTAATTACTTTAGGAGTCTTGATGATAATCTTCCAAATCTTAAGGTCCGTTTGACTTAATTGATGAAAAATATCTGATAAATACTAATAAGTCAATAACTTTAAAAATAAGCAAGGATGATCTTGCTTATATTTTTTCAACTTATAAGTAGTTACCTAACAATTTATAAGTATATTTTTTTAGTTATCAAACATGGAGATTTTCTTAAATTTACTTATAAGTAGTTTTAACCTATTTATAAGCTTAGTCAAATAGGCTCCTAGTCCGCAGATTTGAAAGAGATTTAAATCAAATTCGTGATGTTATTATTTGGAATATAATTTTCCAACTTATAACACGAAAAATGTGCTTAGAGAAAGATATTTTTTTTAAAAAATATTTTATAAATTGTTAATAATTGTAATTATAAACAATGCAAATTAAAGGAAAATAATTTTAGTTCGAGTTATGATGGAAATTTTAAATTTGATTACCTCAGGATACAATAATTTAAAAGTGTTCGCTAAACTTGGAATACACACTCATATTCTTGAAAAAAAAATGTTTGAATTTGTATAATTCACGCTACGTATATATTATAATATATTTTGATTATTAAATTTAAGATTGATAATCTAAAAATAACTAAAGTAATATTAATATAAAATTTTAATAGTTNGTATAATTCACGCTACGTATATATTATAATATATTTTGAATTATTAAATTTAAGATTGATAATCTAAAATAACTAAAGTAATATTAATATAAAATTTTAATAGTTTAATATTAACTAACATCATGATTTTCCCGTGAATTATAATATATCGCTTAAAAATAATTATGAGTTAAAATGACATAAGCAGATTGATCATATCCAATTGTATTTAGAGTCTCTTTGACTAAGCTTATAAATAAGTTAAAATTATTTATAAGTAAATTTTAAAAAATCTTTATGTTTGGTAATTAAAAAAATATATTTATAAGTTGTTAAATAACTATTTATAAGTTGAAAAAAAATAAACAGAGTCTTCCACTTATTTTTAAAATTGTTGACTTATTAATTTTAACAAATTATATTACTCTTTTATCCATATTTTCTAATATTATTATCTTCAAGGATATAATAATTAATATTTATTTTAACAAATATTATAACTACCTATTAATATTATCATAATTTTATTCAAATACGTAATTATTTATATTTTAAAATAAGTAAATATTTAAAATACTTATTATACTTATTAAAAAAATTATCACTTAAGTTAAACATGCTTCCCAAGGAAACCAACAAAGGCCAAAACCATCAAAACCCATAGGAATTTCTAAAGGAGGAAAATAATACTTTTTACTGGATAGAGAAACCAATAGAAGCAATAATAATAAATAATAATAATTATTATTATTATTCTTGTTGGTTTGGAGGGAAATAAAAGAAAAAAAAAAGCTGGTACGACCGAAACAGCACACAAGCAGACATGTCGGTCTTATCCAGAAACGGCACCGATTCCACCGTCCATCCTTACAGCACCAGCATATAAATCCCTTCTGCTCAATGGAGCAAGCAAGTTTCCCATCTGCAGAGTTCCAACTTTGTTGCGAGGTGATCGGCGATGGCGGACATAGCGCTGTTGGTGGTGGAGGAGTTCGAGAGGAGGAAGAACTGGGAGAAGGTGCACCACGGCATGAGGAGCTTGGAGCGGACGCCGGAGAGGGCCTTCAGCTTGGTGGCGTCTTCTGCTCTCTCGTCTCTGAGGGGAAAGGTCAGGGAGGAGGTCTCCTTCCTTAGGGATCAGGTGGCGGCGATTGCGGCGGCGGCGCCGCCGGAGAGCTCTTTCGCTTTGGCCGCATTTGATGGCCTCTTCTCCGCTTGATTCGAACTAATTACGTCCTGTTTATTTACCGAAAAAAAATTATGCCCTGTTTGCTCCCGCTCTCTCTCTGTTTAGTTACGACAGAGCTTTGGACAATTAAAGTGTAATTATTTATTTTGGATATTTATGTACAGTGCCATTTGCTCGTTTGACTTGTTTCTTACTTTGTAATACTCATATCGGTGTCCGAGATTTAAAATGGTCGGGTCACTTAAAATTCAAGGAATCAATTGGACCACTTTGATTCGATTCTTAAAACTCGGATTGAATCGTTCGTTCAACTCGACGGATTTGACAAACCCGACCAAAGAAATAATTTTATTTCAAATAATAATAATAATAATAGAAGGTTAATTTATTTTCTAGAGCTAAATAATTTACTTTATCATATAAATAAAATTTAAAATAATTATATTAAATAAAAAATTTTAATAAATTAATCGAGCATATTAATATTTAATAATTATCTTGTATTTATCTTTAATCATTAAGTACTATTATAAATTGTGAGTTATAACTAAAAGATAATATTACTATAACTAATAATATGTGCTCATGTATTTTGATTTTACATCTAATTTTTATTGTGGTGATCGGACGTGATCGTTTCTTATAATTTATTATTTTATATTAATTTTATTATTATTCGATTCGATCATTCGGTTCGAGCAATTTAACCGGTCTGATCTGATCCGTCAAACTATCCGGTCGATGTCTGGATCGGGTTTAAAATATTGTGCAAAACTAAATTTGATTAGAGATTTCTATGAATCCAAATGAAAATTAAGACAATATATTTATTATAAAAAATAAATTATAATTTTTTTTGTATGTGTTCAATTAATGACTATGAAAAAAATTGATTTTAAAAATATAAATGAAGACATTTTGAGAAAGGAAAATATTTTATTTGAAAAAAGTGTTACCTATTTTCTAAAAAGTATTTGTTTTTCCTTGTCAATGAGAAATGTTTTTTATTGATCATTTTTTAGTATTATTAAAAAGGAGAAAATAATTTTTTTAAAAATATTTCAATGAAATCTAAATTTGATCTTCAGATGAGTTTAAGCTTCAGATTTTCTATATGATAACAAATTAAGAAATATCGTTTGATATACAATTAAAAAAAAATATATTTACAACTGAAAGATGCTATTTTTATTAGGTCGGGGTTTAGGTATTAACTTTTCTATTTTCGTTTAAGTAGGTGACATAAAAATTTTAATAATTTAGTACTAACTTTTTTATTAATAAGTTCATCATGGGATTCATGTCACGGTAGGTAAATTAAGAAGGACGATTTATTTAGATTTTTTGGATATAATAGTAAACATCCCAAAAAAATGTTAATGAGTTAATTAACAATCATTTAATTGACGTGCATTAGAATAGAATTTAATTAAATTAAGTTTTACTTGAGGGTGCACTAAAACAGAATTATAGGTTCTGTTATTTCCAAAACTATCATATTTAGAAGAAAAAATGGTTTACTTATTTATGATTACTTATTCATTTGCTTCAGGGCTATATATTATTCAGATTTTAATTTTGTGCAGTCCATCCATATCACGTAATAATATGTTCCACGCATACCAATGTTCTAAAAACTATTCTAACTCTGTATTCAAGCTTTATTAGTGACCTTATAATTTATTTGGTATTATGACAAGGCCAAATAAACTTGTAATGAAATATAACCATATCACATGGAAAAAAAATTATTTTAATTAAACAATTTATCCAAATTTAAAATTTAAGATCTCTCAATCATTATTAGATTAAATTTATAAGTTGGCCAATAGTCCTGAAAACTAAAGCCTTTAGAAAGAGATTGATCCTTATATTTATATTATTTTATCCTTATCATTGTAATATTAATATTTTTTTTACATTTATCAAATTTAATCAATGAAACGCTTATATGATAAAACAGTAATATTTTTATATGGTATTTAGAACGCTCGAACATAATGACCCAACACGAATGCAAGTTCATTTTCAATTAATGGACCTGGACCCGTATTTAGGTCAACAATCAACCTGGATTTATTAATTTCAATTAATGGACCTGGGCCCGTAATTAGGTCAACAATCAACCTGGATTTATTAATGCTGCTGGCCCAAACATATTGAGCTTCTTTTATTTTGTCATCTCTACTCCTTTTCATTTTTTCACTCAAGTAAAAAATCGAAACAACAACAAAGCCTTATCTCACTAGGTGGGGTCGACTTTAAATAAAAAATAAAAAAATCGAAACAACAACAACAAACAACAAAAAATCGAAAAAAAGATTTAAATTATAAAGATGTAAACTGCATTAGAAAAACTTTTAAATAAAAAATACCTCCAATTAAGTTCTATATATCTCAAGTTATATATTTATTTATATTTTTTATGCATTTTGGCATATATTAAAAATACAATCTAGGAATGATGATAGTAAAATATATATAATATATATATTTTTGTCTAACTTATAAGAATAAAACATCACTTAGTGTCATCATAAAATTCATACAATTATAGAATCCCGAATAAACTATGAAAAAACCTGATTGGTGCCATGCTGATTGCAATAAATAATAAGTGAAATGTTTCAATGAAATATGCAATGCCCTTATCAAAGTAACTTTAATAGATTTGTAATAAATAGTCATTCATATGTGTTGAGTATAAAGGTTTGGTAAAATGAAATTAATCATGGGTTTGAAAAATTCATGATAAAATAAGTTTTCTTTTTAAAATGCTTTACCATGAAGTAGAAAACTTATGAGAAATGATCAGTGTTTGAATACAAAATTATAAAAAAAATATTACAATAGTAAAACTATAAAAAAAATCATATGAGATTAAATGATATTATAGTATAATACTATAATAAATTTAAGTAGATATATAACTAATAAACATAAAGAGAAAATGAAAGCCTATAAAATAAGTAAAAGGTAAAATATTTATAAATTGAAAAAGTATATTTTTAAAGTAATAGGATATAAAACTAAATATGATATTAAATAATATTTATTTTATAAAATATATTCTAATATTTGTTTTAAATTATAAGTATAATATTCTTGTGCGCAAGTCTAATGAAAAATTAGAAGGCGAAATCTCCAAAATGTTTTTATCATATGATGAGCAAACTTGAAAGTTATTTATTTCCTGCTAAATTTCCTCCATCTCATGTCCTCAAAGAAGATTTTTTTTTCAGGTGATAATGTCGGCATGTCCTCAAAAAAGACATTGATATGAAAACATAACCTTTGTTTGTTTGTTTTGGTATCTACACTTGAAACTTGAAAGTGACCCAAATAAAGCAATCTTGAAAGTTACACAAAATGACATGGAAATCAATGATCCAATATCAACCTACTATTTTTATTTACCATTTTTTTTCTTTAAATAGAAACATGCCGGTACACACGAGTTTGATCCAACTACTTCTCATTTTTGGATCGGATAACGATTTTAATGAATTAATAATAAAAAAATACTTGAATATCTTAATTTTAATAATTATTATACTTAATTCTTTTACAAAACATATCATTATTCATTTCTTAAATATATCAAATAACTTCATTGAAGAAATTTTTTAATATTATAATTTTTTTTCAAAGGAGTCCCTACTTAACATCGTACTACTTATCTTATCAATCATAAAATATTATATATACAATATATTTAATAATTTATAACAAGCTCTTTAAAAAAATATCTTAAATTCATCATAAATTTAATATCTTGCGATAAATAAGATATCCATTATTTGTAGATCAATTTCTTTCTAACTAAATTCAATCCGATCTAATATCAAACACATATCAAAGCTTTTTCCCTTTGATAATTCTTTTTTTTTCTTTTTACGGTTGAAGGAAACGACTCCGAAACTCTTCTATCACTTGAGTCCATTTCATTCCATTACCCACAACTCAACTATTTGCATATGTAGAAAACGTGCAACTCTCTAGCAACTTACTTGGCATTGAACTTGAGACCTCTTCTGTTCCATAACATTATTGTCCAAGTCCAATTCTTAATCACATAACTCTCTGTGAACCAGAGCCATTCGTTGAACTCCCATTGCTTTAAGGCAACCAAGCAAGTGTTCTATCCTCAAGTGCATTGCAAGAAGCAATTTGACAAGAACATGGTAAGAAAGGAGCCAAATTTTGGGTCTTCCCATCCCCAAGGACATTGCATCAAGTGACCAAGGCATTAAATTATTCAAAACCATCTAGAAAAAAGGTTTGTTGCATTAGTTTTTTTTTTTTTTTGTTAGAGAAAGATGGAGCATGAACTGTGTATGTTTAGACTTGTTCAGAAAATTCTTTATTAACTGTGTATCTTTAGACTCATTCAGAAAATTCTTTCTTCTACTCTCATTAATGCCAACTTTCCAAGTCCAAAGTTTCTTGGATCATTGAGAACCACTGATTTGGAGCTCAGATACAGAATTGTTTGATTTAACATTGCTCAATGCAGTATCTATCTTGCTCTTCTGAATCTAGAATTTGCAGATAATACATCTTCTTGTCATACATGTTTTTTTCATCTCAAAGTTCAAATCTTTCATCAGGTAGTTTTGCTGCATGGCACATTAGAATGCTGTGCATTTACTGGAAGTTGATTGCAAATTTTGATGCAAAATCCAAGTATTTCAAGTTGATTAGAGAGTCAACTGTGTTTTCAGCATGATTAATGATGTGATAATACCAAAATAAATTCATCCATAGAGGACTCAAGGACACAGAAAGGACATGCAGCCAGGCACCCCTCTAGAAGGTTTGAACAGCTCAGAAGCAGCATCCAGGTGAAGAATGACTTCAGAACTTATTAGTTGCATGATGATGGTAGACATGATGTAGTTGCATGATGACATCTACCAAGAATAGATACACAAGCATCACATGCTGCAAAAATACCATTACAGCAGTCCTTGCTACTATTTCTGAACTGACTCAAGAGTCAACCCCTTCAAAAAAAAAAGAGTCAACCCATTTAATTCCTCCACTCGTTTTCTTGTGGATAATAATGTGGCCAAAGAGACAGTTAGATTTCTTAAATAGCCATTACTGATCGATCTTGGAGTTGAACGTTATTAGAACAATTCAGATCTGGCATAGCAGACATGAAAATTGAGCAGTCAGATCACATTATTTTAAATTATGAGGCAGGAACAGTGGTAGTGATTGAGCAGCTTCTTGCAAGCTCCATTGCGAGTTCGATAACAAATCATTAAGAGGTCATTTGTAGACATGAAACAGAAGTAAATTATATGTTCCTACCTGAAAAGTTGAGCTGACCTGCATGCACACAACTCTCCTCAAGTCTTCCCATATTAATACACTTTCTGACCGTTTGTTAGTAGTTCAGTATCATATCTGATTTGGGTGGGTCAGATCGATTAATGAGTGCACAGAAACCTTGACCTCTGTGTTTCTCATAGTTATCTGTTCCTAATCGGAGAAGGATCCAAAGATGTGAGCTGATGGCATCAAGTAAGCATGGTTCAGTTGAAGCTAAATTCTGAAGACAGTGTTCTAATCATAATTTTCAATCAAAGAGGAAACCAGAGAAGGCTGCATCAAGATAGAATTGCTTTTTTTTACTTATTTGAATTATGTTTGTTAAGACTATTAAATTAAATTTATTTATAATAATACTTTGAAATAGAATTCATATGCATGAGCTTTGACATATTCAACGAAATAAAATTTCCTTAGCTGTTCTTGGAAGATTTCAGTTATCACAAGGCTACATTGACATTGTAAAATCGGCTCATTTTCGATGTCGCGCTTCCGTCCTGCGTCAAAGTTCTATCTTTATCATCACGATTCAATGGACGATTTTAATTCCTTCATCTGCTATGCCCACGAAAGTGTTAAGGTTTTGTAAGAACAAGAGATAAACTGATCCTCTCAGCACAAGTAGTGTCAAGGCAAGTTCAAAAGTTTGCAAGTAGGACCAGTTTATTTTATTCATAAATACCAGAAACTCCTACCACATGATGAGTGATTACCTATTCTTTAATGCTTTTGTTTTAATTAAATTATCATGTTGGAAGGTCTTTCATGGACCACAAATTCTCTGAGCTGCATACATCTATTTGGTGTTTGTGGTATACAACATGTACTGTAGGTTAACATATTGTCATTATCCATAAAACAATGATGCACTGTTCTCATGAATATAAAATTTATCATCAGAATTTTCAGCATTCTGTGATGTATCTTAATGCAACATTTCACACATTACAAGCCATCTTTTTCCCTCTTTATTTAAATATTCATCTCTTAAAATTGGATCTTAAAAATGTTAGAAAGTGATTGACAGAGATTACCTTTGTCATGACTGTAAATTTTGCTAGAATATACATGGAATTTTTGTTGATTGTTTGTAGCAGCCTCATGTGTATAAATCTTCCAGTGGGAACATAGTGATCCAACTTCCAAGCTCGTTTGAAGGGTAATCGTGCATGCATTTTGACCGGCAAAAAAAGAGATGTCAAGATTCTTCTCCATCTGAAGAACTGAAAAAGTAACTTGTTTCAAATGACCAGGGAAATATTCTAAACTGACCAAATTTTCCCAACAATCCCTTTTGAATCCAATTCGTATAATTCTTGGTCAAAAGGATTACCACCTTGCATTTTTTGCCACTTATAAGGAAGGCTTAATGTTGTCCAATGTTGCTATATATATGGTCCATGAGATCTTATAGCTCTACAAGTTCAAAAGCAAAGCAGCTTATCTTGTAGCTCTGCAAGTTCAAGCAAAGCACTTTAATACTCTACTCCATGCAGACAAGAATGATCACTTCGAAGTATTCGTTTTATGTGATGTTAAACTAGTAATTCATGCAATATATGTTTCTTAATTGGCTCATGTTTTCTGATAGTTTCATATTCTTTTGTGCAGCTCAATCCAATCAAGAGGAGTTTCTTCATGTAATGCACAGCCTAGAAATATGACTGGTAATTCATTGCCCTTTTTTCTTTTTCTCTCACTCACTTTTGCTTCAGAGTTATATGTATAAAAATTTTGCATTATAACTTTTATGTATATGAACATTTCATTGGTTTCATGAGTTGCAGTCTATCAGACAAAGGTTTCTCGCAATGTCAACATGAAAAAACTGCAGAATGGTTATCTGTTTCCTGAGGTAGGCCTATTAATGTTTCTCTCAAGATTCATGCTTTCACTCACACCTGTGTTATTTATGAAAATAAAAAAAAGTTACTGATCTTCTGTTCATTCTGTCTTTTGTTTTCTGGATGAACTTTGGAGAAAAGATTGGCATGAGACAGTCAGCACACATGGAAAAGTACCCAGATGCCAAGATCATCAGCTTGGGAATTGGTGATACAACTGAGCCCATACCAAACATTATAACATCAGCAATGGCAGAGGTACTTATTATACTTTCACTTGAACGAATTATAAATCTTGTTTGCCTGTACATCTCAAATAGTTACTGCAACTGACACATCAGGGAATGACTTTAACTATTCATTAAATATTTGTTTGCCCTGAATCTGGATTCTGAATGACTATGATTAGCCAATCGCACAGGTCATGTGACTAGCTATTATTAGCATATGGCTCATTTTAAGTAATGCTGAAACAAGGTTACTTTTCTCTAATGAATAAAGATGAGGAAAGTCTTGAACAGAAGGAGACCTGTGGCATGGAAGTCAATCAATTCCTTTGGCAATCAGTATCATCTAGAAGAGTATTAAGCCGCCGGCCATAGCCACGTAACTTGCATGCATACATCAAAAATACACACGTCCCATTTGTGATTAAGAAATAATTTGTTGTTGCATGCCATGCATGCACTTTTTGGTTATGTCCAACAAGGCACAGGAAAGCAGAAAGCTCAGCTTTTTAGTAAACTAATAGTAATGGTCAAGAAAGGGGAACGCAATGCAGAGTTGAGTTCAACATTCAACTTAACTTGAACATGAACATGGGGTCGGATTTGGGTATTAATTTTTTTTATCTCAAATATGATTAGGAACTGCAAGATTTGTGAACCTAAGGATTGGAAAAAAATTATGTTAAGTAGGCAAACTAAGCACAATGGAAACAATAAACTAAAAGAGAATCCAAACCATGCATGCATCTTAAAATATCAGAAATGTATGCACATTAATACGGAACAAATGTATGTACACTTAAAAATTTGTTGATAATGTCTTAAATTTGATATTAATCCAATAAAAAATCATATGATCTAACACATCACAGCGGTTCGAATAATCAGAGCGACAAAGTCGTCCGTCCCATAAGGGGTCTCGTTGCTCGATCAACGAGCCTGAAGGAAGGTCTAAGGGAAAATTTGGGGGATCCCCTACGGAAGCTCAGAGTCAAAGCTTCCGAAATCTAGATAGTCTTAGGACTTATATTTACTATTTTGTATTGTGAATTCATATATAAATTTCTTAGGATTTAGATTATTCTACATCTTGTATTATTTGCTATTTTTTCACATTAAAAAAAATAATTTTAGTTGCCGTTCGAGAACGTAGTCTAATTAATGAAACCTCGCCTATTTTTCGTAACAAAATTATTGAACTAGATCTTGTGTTCTTGCATGCAGTATTCGCATGCGCTCTCCACTCCTGAAGGCTACCGGGGTTATGGAGCAGAGCAAGGAAACCAGGTAACAAACAGTGCTGCGTTCTGCATGCCCCACTTTGAGTTTAAATTCCTTCTTTTTCCTATCAAGGAAGTTATAATGTTTAGTAAAATCTTATATCTACCAGGCACTAAGGAAGGCAATAGCCAACACGATATATAAGGACATGGGCATACAGAGCTCAGAAGTCTTCGTAACAGATGGTGCACAGTGTGACATTTCCCGAGTTCAGGTAACTCTAACATTAGTAATCTGCGAGGATACTATTTTGGTTCTCTGGTTTCATCGTTTCATCCATGCATGCAGCTGATGTTTGGGTCTAATGTGACGATTGCTGTTCAAGATCCAACCTTTCCGGTAACTGTTACAAGATCGCCTGAACAATCAATAGTAAGAAAGAACATGGAACATGTACATGGACTGTAATCTGATATCAGAACTTTTCTTCCTGAAACTTACAGGCATACGTTGATTCCAGCATCATAATGGGTCAAACTGGGAACTACATAGAAGAAACTGGGAAGTACGAGGGAATCGAGTACATGAGATGTGGACCAGAGAACCAATTCTTCCCCGACCTCTCGGCCGTTCCGAGGACTGACATCATCTTCTTCTGCTCGCCGAACAATCCCACCGGCCACGCCGCGTCGAGGAAGCAGTTGGAGCAGCTGGTGGAGATGGCGAACAGGAACGGCTCCATCATAATCTATGACACCGCCTACGCCGCTTACATCTCAGACACCGACACCCCCAGATCCATCTACGAGATCCCCGGATCTAAACAGGTAGTTCAGAGATTTTGTTCCTGTACTGGAGAGTTCATCCAAGAGCAGTAGAACTAAATTATCCGTGTTATCAGGTGGCCATAGAGATATCGTCCTTCTCGAAATTAGCAGGGTTCACCGGCGTCCGGCTGGGATGGACGGTAGTCCCCAGTGAGCTCCTGTTCTCCGACGGCTCTCCGGTCGCCAAGGACTTCGATCGCATCATCTGCACCTGCTTCAACGGCGCGTCCAGCATCGCGCAGGTCGGAGGCCTCGCCTGCCTGTCAGAAGAAGGACGTATGGTTAGCAATCTGAGAACACACGTCCTTGGTGCCCGCTTTACCTCATCATATGTAGTCTTCTGAAACTTTTCTATCTGCATGCAGGCGTTACGCGAACTGTGCGAAGGCTACAAGGAGAACGCGAGGATGTTGGGGGACACGTTCCGCTCGCTGGGTCTGCAGGCGCACGGCGGGAGCAACTCGCCGTACGTGTGGGTGCACTTCCCGGGGCGCCGGTCGTGGGACGTGTTCAACGAGATCCTGGAGAAGACGCACGTCGTCACCGTTCCGGGCTGCGGCTTCGGCCCCGGCGGCGAAGGCTTCATCAGAGTCAGCGGGTTCAATCGCAAGGACTGCGTCCGCGAGGCCTGTCGAAGGCTCCGAAGCCTCTTCGCATGATGCCATGGAACGTTCGCTGATCTCTTTATGCACGGATTCGTAGAATAAAGTTTTAATAATTACGGAAAAAAATATAATTAAGTTTTTTTTATTGTTTTCTATATTTTTTTCACGGTGTTAAATCGCAAGGAGAGGTGTCATTGAGGCATATGTTGACGTGGTTGTTGTTTCTTTGACTTAATTTGTTATGAATAATTGTTTTTGTATTAAAAACAAGTCAGGTATATATAATAATCTTAGTTAAATTATTTAGTAATTATCAATTCTATAAAGCAAAAAGAAGATTTTTTTTCAGTTTTTTTTTAATTTTTTTGTCGAAAAGAAGAAATTATTCGCTTAACACAAATTTCTAGCTACAGCCGAAAAGAATTTCTCAAACTCCAAAATCCTATAGGAAAAGAAAAGAAATTTATATGTAGTTGACTCATACTGCAATTAGAAGTAAAATATTTATTTCATTTTATTCTCTTAAATTATTTTGTTTGCCTTCTTTTTTTTCTTTTTAGGTTTCAGAAATCTCTTTTCATTATGTTTATCAATCCTACTAGAATAATGTCTATTTAATTTCTTAAGATCTATAAATAGTGTTGAATCTAGGATCCCGAAAATATTTTGAAGGATCACAAATTTGTAAGTGAACTCAATTTGTACTCATGAACTTGCTGAAGATTTATGTAACATGATATATTCAAGTTCAGAATAGTGGTCGACCTGAGTTGAAGGAATGGACGACCAGTGCACACGTAATATGTATCAGAAGAATTACATGTGTGCAATGAGCGTCCTAAGTATATAAAGCGGTCGACCAACATTAGAAGGGAGTGCATATGGAGGAGCTCAAGAATGATAGTATGAAGAGGGATCAAAGGTAGACCGATCGATCAGATATGAAGAAAGGAGGACCGGAGCAAAAGGCTTAAACTGGGGAGGTCGCCCGATGTTGAGGAATGGGCGACCCCAAGACAAACACCTTCTAATCCAAGGAGGAGTGGTCGTCCGAAGGGCTCGAGAGGAGACAGTGGACGACCGGAAGACTATCAGGTTGAGGAGTGGACGTCCAGAGGACTCAAGTTGGAGACAGTGGACGACCAAAGCAGAAGGCAGCGGAGAAGTGGTC
>LTAE01000529.1:15201-43156 GCA_001647135.1 Pontederia paniculata
TTATTATTATTATTATTATTATTATTATTATTATTATTATTATTATTATTATTATTATTATTATTATTATTATTATTATTATTTAATTAACTGACATTTGGGCACCACCATAAATAAAATGGTAGATAAACGGGTTTTTTTTCTGTGTAAGAAAATAGTTTATATATATTTGACTTATTAATCGTGTATTTTTTTCCGAAGATAAAAAATATGTAAAACAGATTTTGCTTTACACATATAAAATATAATCTAATTTTATATTTATCTGAACTAAATTATTAAAAAAATAATTTAATAATATTTAAATTACATATCAATTTAGACACTGATAAAAAATCGAATACGAAGCAAATTTTTTTATTTTTTATTCTCTTTGTAGTGTATGCTTTTATATCTTAAGAAATTTTCGTCCAAATTTTAGCTGCTTACTCATGTTTTATAAATCTTTTATGGACATGGTTCAAATGGAAAAAAAATGAGGAGACAGGGAAAATGTAGTATTTGCAATGTGTGGTAGGGAGATGGCTGACATCTTTGTCGAGATTGTGAGGCGGTGGGTGGCCATAACATAGCGCCAACAAAAATGTCAATAATGTCGAATTAATATATAAAACTCTCGACAGTATTTTTATAGTCTTTATTCCAATCAACCAACATGCATTTGAATTGATTTGACAACAAAAGAATAATTAATATAGAAGTCATTGATTTATTGTTATGATGAAGTTCAACTTTAAATTTCAGATACATATTAAGTTCTAAGTGATAAGGAAAATCATGGAGGTAAAGAATATTTTTTTTACGACGTCATTTGATCAGCTATATAAAGATAAAGAATATTTTTTTAAAAAAAATGATAACAATTGTAGTATTTAAATATCATAAAAAGGTAAAACATTTATAAATAGTATTGATTAAAAATAACAGTTCAATGGTTGATTATTAGTTTTATCTTTCATTGTGGATTTGAAAGGTCATTATTAATGTATTGAAGATAAAAACACTAATTATGACTAAATTAGTTATGGATATTATTGACTATAATTAATTTATATGTTAAAAAGGGCACTTTGAAACAATATCATTAAGAAAGGATGAACGATGAACTGATGCAGATGGGATAAACTGATATTTTTTTAACGATTTATCAAACTTGTAAATAATCCTAAGCTATTTAAATTTAAAGTAACGATAAATCATCTTCTACAGGTCTATCATTTGGAATGTTTTCTTGGGCTCTAATTTAGTACAATAATATTTAAAATTTTACATTGAAAATGCTTTTCACAAGAAAATAAGTTCAATAAACATGTTATTTAATATTATAATAAAATATGAAGTTTTCTTTTAACCAGGAGTTCGCACAAAAAAAATGTTCTATCATATTACACAAACTTATATATGAACTAAGAAAAGTAGGAGATACATAACTTAAATTTATGTATACGATTTTTCAGATGAACTTATTTTAAGTGGTCTTTTTTCAATCATTCGAAAATTTAAATCGAATCCTAAATTTAGATTTTCAGTAGATTTTTTTATGTTTCTAATTATTATTGCTAATTATGAATGATCTAAAGTGGCATTCAAACGTCAACATAAATCTTTTCTTGATTTGGTTGCAAAGTAAAACTTAGAACAGTTCGAGTGACCAAAAGAACAACGAATTAGAAATGGAGGAATAGTGAATGAAGCTTGCCCAACATGATATCTTATCTTCTAAACATTTAAACGGAGAGAAGAGGGATGAAGCAATAAGATATCTTAATAAGTTGGACTTGGTACAATTTGAATATTATACTATATAAGTACTGTTTTGGCATCAACAAAGTTAATTTATTCCCACAACTGAACTTCACCAAAAACAACTATTTTAAGGCCTTCAATTATGTGATTGTCATCTCCGATGTGTGAAATATTAATCATACCACCAATATCATAAATAATGTTTCACATAAATAGAGTTTGGTTAGAAATTAAAGATAATTTCGGGAATCTCCATCTAATATGATAAATGAGAGCCTAATTAATGAGTGATGGTTCATTTCCTTTCTACTTATCAAAGGCAACCGGCTATATATATCATGATGTTAACGCCTCGAATCAAAACATGGCAAGACCGTAAGTGGAACAGTTACTAGCAATTTCATAAATCGTTAAGAAGTAATTAATGTCCGATGATGTTATGAGCTATATACATTTCAATCATCAATCTCTTTTGAAACATTGATAATAATATATCGATCACCAGTTTATTTTTCAGCAGTTGAATCATCACCACTTTTCAAGCTGTATGGGAAAAAATGCTAACAAAACTTAATCGTAATATCTCAGTTCTTGGTTTACACCAAAGGAAAAAGTGAAAAAAGCTAGCTTACCTATTCATGTTTATGAGAGCTAGTCCGTGCGGGCACACTATGTAGCGGACAGAGAACCCCAGAAACACACCTCTTTACATGATAAAATGATCTTTCGAAGATGATATTAATTTACTTTTTTATTTTACTTTTTATTACAACATAAAATATAAAAACTCAATACTTTAAAATAAAATATTTAATTAAAATAAAATATTATTTATATTGTTCAATAAAAGAATAGCATAATTAAATAAAAGTATATTTAACTCAATCTAAACTATTCATGTATAAGTTGTCATATCACAATCATCTACATCGCAAGTACCACACTTGATCATTATATTGTCCACCTATAAGATCAAAAACAACGGAGACAATTCTCTCATGAGCGATAAAGCCCAATATGTAAAGAAGATAAATAATTTAGTAGAGTAAACCTATATAAAAATATAACAAAAATGATTACAATAAATTTAGTTTACTCTACTTTACCTTCTTCTTTGTCTTCTCAATAATCTATTTCAATAACTTAGTATTATTATCTTTGATCCACAAATGACAAGATCATCAGTTGCATTCTTATCTTGATACTCATAACCTCATAGGTTCAATATGTTCAAACCCAATTAAACTAACTTTCGGTCACTTCTTCGTTTTCGTTTATCTTATATTATATTTTTTAAATAATACAATCATTAGTGAGTCTTTAACAATCACGAAGGTCATAATCTATGATTCTTATGTAATAAATGCTAGCTAGGACTTGGGGGTCCCTCATACAATCTTCATAAACATTGTCCCCGAAGAAATCCGATCAGGACAAATTCCACAATCAGAACGATATCCTACGATCAAGGTAGACCCCTACAATCGAAATAAATTTTGCAATCGTCATGAGTCAACATACACTTCATGCATATTCATACACATGCAAGGTTCATTTTAGTCCTAATTGAACTTTAGGTTATGACTCATACAACCATCATTAACTCATGAAATATAATCATTTTAATAGAACCTAATCAATAAGGGTTTAGATTCATTAATTGTCGGAATATGGTCCGTGTCCTATTTGGGCACGACCCATTTTGCGGGTGTTGCTCATTCACAATCAACCCTAGTAAGGACACGCCCCGGTGTATGAGTCATAACCTAAATCCTAAACCCCAATGTTCATTTTTATCAGCCATAAGTTTATTATTGATCCTTATTTTCTTTGAAATTGCTTGCGCTTTCTCATTTTTAATAGTGACTTAACATTTTGTCGCATTTGTTCATCAATTGTTACTCAATATTGAGTATCATTGGTCGAATTATTGTTGAGATTATTTGAATCACTATGGTCAATTAGTGATCACTGTTACAACTTTTCGTGCAACATCAAATTATACAATTCGGGTGGATTGTTCGAAAGCTCATTGAAAGATTAATCAGAGTTGTGCAACTCTGATAATAGATTAAAGCTCAAACTGAATCATTGATTTCAACATCTATGATATGTTGGTTAAGAGCTTGTAGAAAGAGCAATTGGAATATGACATCTTTTGATCCTCGATGGAGAGGTCAAACCAATATTTCGCCATCACAAGTCTATTAAAATTATTTACTCCCTATATAGATTGGCTTAATTTTTTTTCCTGTGACGAGATTGTACGAATACATGGCGTGCTCATGTCTATAAGGTGGACAAAGATCCTCGATTTACTTCCACATTCTGGAAGCATGTACATCAGTCCTTAGGGACTAAGCTAAGGTTTTATTATTTTTCACCCTCTTAAGATGGTTAGGCTGAGAGGACCATCCAGATATTGGATAATATATTGAGAGAGAGTGACATAGACTTTGGTGACATTTGGAATATTAGATTGGCCTTGGTAGAGTTTGCACATAAAAATGGTTATCAGTCTATGATTGGCATGGTACTGTATAAGGTACTGTATGGAAGGAGGCTGTGTCGCACTCCGATATGTCGCAAAATAGAGGACACTTGGTTGTTGACTGAGTTAGAGGTAGTTCAGGCGATAGTTGAAAATGTCAAATTGATTAAGAAGAGAATTAAAGATACTAAGGATAGTCAAATTTGATTGTCGGCAAATCTCATCGTGAGAGGAAGTTGAAAAATTGGTGACAAGATGTTTCTCAAATTTTAACCTTGGAAATGTATCTTGCGTTTTGGCATCCATAACGACTTTCATATTTCCATGCTCCAGAGGAGTCTATTGAGAGATGACCAGCATATAGAGGAGTACCCTGTGGAGGTACATCAGGATCTCACGTATCATGAGGAGCCTGTTCGTATTATTAGGCATGTTCACTAGGTCGGGTCGACCCGGTGAACTCGTTATATTGAACAACCTAAATATATTTGGGTTAGTTTGAGTCCATGGTCGAGTCAAACCCAACCTGACATGTCGGGATCCCGTCCAACTACGAGTCCAAAATTCTGACCCGAGTTGACTCGACCCTACCCATGGACCCAACTAAAACCACTTATTTATGCTGGATTGGTTCACTTGTGGTTTAGGGCCTCTTCAAGTTTTATGGGTTTAGAATTTTAAAACTTTTAACCTTCTTCACTGGATTCTGTTGCTTTTAGGGTTCTGTTACTTCCTCTAAAGTTGACGGCTACCGTCGGTCCGCTACTCTCTTCTCCACGAGTGACACTCGAGTCTCCAATAGTTTAGCCCTCTCCGGCTCTTCTTCTTGATGATTCCATAGTGACGCCTAGGTCTAGTGATGCCCTCTTAACTCACAACGCCTCGGGACTTTGTTGAGTTGCAAACTTTCTTTTCACATACCATGTTAAATTGTATTGTTAAGATGATTAACGAATTAAGCATTGGGTTACTTGATGGTTTGAGAAGAGTTTTCGGATCTTCTAATGCTACAACTGGATGCCTAGAACCTGTTTGATGTTTTGTTTGTTCGAAATGAGCTTTGATTCTTTCCTACAGTTTGAATATGACTCATCTTTTTGGTTTATACTTGTGGTGTGAAGTATAGTTCATGCACTTAGTTTCCTACATATGAATGAAAAATATGAAAGCATTTCATTTTCTGCACTTAGTTTCCTGAATATGAATGATCTACCTCCTGCTTTACGAATGAAAAATCTGCAAAAGAAAGTAGGTTCTCGTTGATATGAATGAAAAATAGAATATGGAAGACTCATTTTCGAAAAAATTTCTTGGATGGGCATAATATTTACCATGATGAAATTAAGGGTACACAAATAAATTAAGGGTACACAAATAAATTACTTCTCGTGATTGTCAACAACCACAAGGTCCACAATCACCATTTGTAGCTCAACCACTAGAAGGTCTAGAAGATATAACTTCAAAAAAAGAACAAGATGTACTAAAAAGAAAACTATTTAGACCTCCATTTATTGTTTTGCCTCATTTTAAAAGAGAAAAAGATAGAGTTATTTGTATCTATTGTCAAAAGTCTTATGCTTGCAATGTTGCTAATCATGGAATTTCAAACTTATCAAAGTTCCAAATAATTGTGACAAAAATCTAAAGAAGGGCCTTGATAAAAAGCAAAAAAAACATTGCTATTGGCAAGCAATGTGAGGATGATCCTAACACTTGTGTCATTTTGAAACTTGTTTATTTTAATCAAGACATGTCTAGATTAGCACTTGCCAAGATGATTGTTGTTGATTAACTTATCATTCAAGTTTGTTGAAAATCAAGGTTTTAAAGATTCCTTTGTTGAAACTCAACTAAAGCTTCAAATTTCTTCTTGTATCAGTGTTGCTAGAGATTGTATGCAATTGTTTGTGCTTTAGAAATAGAAATTAAAATATATATATATTTTGAGAATCGTCAAATGATTTCTTTGACAACAGATATTTAGACTTCAATTCATAATATAAATTATATGTGTATTACTACTCATTACATAAATGACAGATGAGAATTTCACGAGAAGATATTAAGTTTTGGTTTGATCGATGATCACAAAGGTGATACCATAGAAAAAGCTTTGGAAATATGCTTGAAGGATTGGAAAATTTTGAAAATAGGTTGTCTTATAGTGAATAATGCAAATTCCAATAAATTAGTTGTTGCTTATTTGGTTGATAGCATGAATGATTGGGACGGTGCTATATTTTTTAATGGGGAGTTAACACATATGAGATGTGTTGCCCATGTTATAAATGTAATTGCTTGTGCAGGAATGAATGTAATAGATACATCAATAGAAAGGGTGAGGATTGCATGCAAATATGTTGAATCTTCTTCAAATACACTTGTTGCTTTCAATATGTGTATACAAATGAAAAATATAGCTTGGAAAGGTGATAATGGATGTAACCACCAGGTGGAACTCCACTTACTTAATGTTAGAAGTTGCCAAAATTTTTTAAAAGACATTCAAGTGACTTGAGCATGATGGTTCATATACAATGCACTTTAAGGAGAATAAAGAAGTAACTTCCACAAGTGAAGATTGAACTCGTGTTCGAGTGTTTGTTAACTTTTTGAAGGTGTTCTACGATGTCACTCTTTCATTTTCAAGATCGTTGCATGTTACCTCTAATTCTTTTTTTATAGTTTCATTGATATTCAAAATCAATTGAAGAAGTGGGGACAAATCGATGACACTGTGATACGAATAATGACAATGAAAATACGACTGAAGTTTAACAGAATATTGGGACGCTGATAAGATGTTGAATTATTTGTCATGTATTACTGTTTTTCTTGATCCTCGTTACAAGTTGGAATACATTGAGCTTTGTTTTACTCGTAATGGAGCTAGAAGTAAAGAAATGTTGCAAAACTTAAAGATGTACATCCATATATTGTTTGAGCAGTAATAATGGTTTAACTCCTCTAGACATAAGTGATTCTAGTTGCTTAACCTCCATGACCGATCAACATCTAATGCTAGTCAAGATGATGTTGATTGGGAGGATGAATTCAGATTAAAACTTAGGGAAAATAGGATGAAATTAAAAACACTGAATTAGATAGATACCTCAAGGATGATGTTAAGGAAAATACTAATGGATTTGATATTTTGAAGTGGTGAAAAGAAAAATATGCAAAGTATTATGTTCTCTCGTATGGCTAGAGATATATTGGTCGTTCATGTGTCTACTATGTCATCTGAAAGTGCATTTAGCACTAGAGGCCGAGTTCTTGACCCATTTCGTAGTAGCTTACTTACTACCACTGTTAAACTCAAGGTAAAAACTCATATTAGGAACTTGCTTAGTTTATTTTGTTCTTGATACATATTCTTGGAATTACTGGAAGATGCATTTGCCAAGCATTGAAATATAAGCATTACTGGAAGTTTGCTTCTTGAGATATATAGTTTTAGGAGATAATATGAAAGTTTTGTGCACTTGTTAAGTTACTTGTAAATGTTACTATACATTGGCTTGTGTCACTTTTATTTTTTCATTGTCAAATGGCATCTACCCTTTTGTTACCTTTTGATTCTTCACATGTAAAATTGATTTTTTTTTAACTTTTATGTTAAATTGGGTCTAAGAAATTAATATGATTTTTTAGTTGTTCCTTGGTGTAATGATTACTTGTGCAGGGAGGTCAAAGTTTCAAACTGCATTTCTGTGGCTTTCTTTTTTTTCCTATGCATATGTACCACTATTTATTCATGGGTAATTAAGATGAGCTTATTCGTAAAAGAATTGATTGCAGTGATATGTACAAGATTAGCTTAAGCAACTAATGAGTAAGCTACTGAATATACAGTTTCGTAGGTTCAAGATGTGAAGATGGATTCATGTAACGTCAAAAGAACACAGAGAAGCATGGTAGGAAACATGTTCCATGTTAATGCACATAACTTTTTTTCTCAACTTCATTGACACTTAGGCCCCTAAAAAAGTAAAAAAAGTACCAAAATGCTATAGAAGAACAAGATCTTACAACATTTATAAATGGATTTGTTGTTGAAATCAGTATGCTCTTAGTAGTAATCTGATCCCGCAAATCAAGATGCAAAAGCCAGCCTAAAGCATTTATATACACTTGAATGAATAAGAAGATTTTGAGTAAAGCAAAATGAATGTGCAAAGATGAATAGTTATATTTATACCTCCACTGGCTCAACATCAATTTTTTTCAATTCTTTTTATGTTTTTTTCAGCATCAATTATATTTATACCCATCAGCATGAGTTATATTTATACCTCCCCAGTCTCAAAAGTGACATTCTTATCATTAAATGAATGTAGTCTTTTGTTCATTCCTTCGTATTTGTTGAATTTTTCATGCTTTATTTATTTTCCTTGGTGGAACAAGTAAAAAATATAATTGAAATAAAAATAGGGAGAGGGACAACGCCTAGTTCCGAGTTTGATTGATATGCATCCACATATTTTTCAGATTATATTACTCGACTTTAAAATAGAGGATGTTAATATACACCCTTGTAGTAGTTCCAACAATGAAAGTTTTAAGATTTTGAGTTTCCTACTAATGTGCCTTCAGTAGTTTGCATTAACCAAAGGTACTCTAGAATATATGTAGCACACATCATTTGCCTTGTTATCCCTTATATATCTCCTTATTAGCTCTTCCTCAAATCATTCACTTATACATGTTGTTGTAGATGCCCTTTGTTCATGCAAACCGGTGAGCATGCTATCAGAATCTTGTGATCACATTCCAAGTATTGCTTGTGGTACCATATTAAGTACTTTTTCCTAGTGTTATAAATGATGATCATAATGCTTGTGCTTCACACCTATAGGCTTCTTCCCATCACATGAACTTTGTTTGTAAGTACTTTTTCCTAGTGTTATAAATGATGATCATAATGCTGTTGTTTATAAATAATTTGTTATAAATTATTTTGTCGATTGATTCAACTGACTACCGCATTTGCAAAGTTAAAATTTGAAATTTCCGTTCTTTTTCTTTAATGCAAGGCTCTCCATGTGAAGCCTTCGACAACCAATTAATAATAGTTCCTCTCTCCCCGCAGATAAAAATATTAGTGATATGTGTCACCTTCCATTGTGCCACCCATTTGCCCTTTCCACTCTTGTTCAGTTGGCATGGGGACTCATCCGACCTCCCACTTCCATTGCTGAGCTAAGGCAAACATGAGTGGATCATGACCTTTGATGCCTTATTGTTGTCTACATGCTTCTATTGTCTACTCCTACAAAATGCTCTTATAAAACTTATTTTGTTGTATACAATTATTGACCAATAACATGACCAACATGCATGGCTTCTCCATACCCACCTTATTTTTAGTATTAAATTCTTATATGTTCTTTGGCTGATTATTTGTATTGTGTGTGATCACTAATATTGAGTATCATATGTGACGCTACTTGAGTCAATATTATTTCACAACTTGCTTTTGCATTTCTGAATTATTAGTATTAAAATGTATTAAATTAGAAAAAAATAGAAAATTGATCAGGTGACCCGTGAACCCAATCCAATCTTACCCAAAGTTGGTCGCTTCGGGTTGGATCAGATCCTCGTATCCAAATTGCCAAAGCCAATTAAATATAGTCGGGTTGAGTTGGGTTGAAGGTCGAGTGGAGCCCGACCCGACCCGTGAACAGGCACACCAATTGTGAAACAACATATTACCATGATCAAGGTGCTTTGAAAAAAAATCATAATGAAAGAAAAACCACGTGGAAGTTAGAGGAGGACATAAGGAGGAGTCATCCTCACCTGTGTTGATCTTTCATATTAGTATTAATTTCGATGATAAAATCTTTTAAAATGAATGTAGTATTGTAATGGTCCAAAAATTTCATAAAAGTCTAGTCGTAATTTTGCATGGCGCTTAATAAAATAAATAAATTTATTTGATATTGTCGTTGGATCTCCGCCACATGTCTAGGGGTAAATAAAAAGGGTGATCCCCTTTTTCTCTCTCCTCAACTGTTGTCTCCCTCCTTCTCACGTCTCTCTCCTTCACAATGTGGTCACTGATCAGGGCACACCGACGGAGCAGCTTCCCGACGACAACGACATCATTGGATGGTACGAATGTGATCCCCTTACCGGCGCAAATACGATGATGAGAGCTAATCCTTACTTTGGTGCTTTTGTGCCAACTCCGATTAAGCCATGATGCCGATGCACAGGAAGAGAAATCCGACCATTTCCACCATGCATTTTTTATTGATATCTCTTCAGTAAGTTTATGCATCGATTCATGATTATTTTTTGATGGGATTCGATGGATTTTTGACAATGCAACACATTTTTGTTTTCTGACTGGTGAGTTCGCCGATTCACAGTGATAATCACGACACCCATGAACATTTGCAGCTCGATTCTCCATGTTTGAGAGCGCATCACATGAGCTAGAGGGGACGGCTCAACATTCCTTCACGATTGCTAAGGCAGACATCTAGCCATAAGAACGGAACTGATATATCTACCAGTAACATTTTGCTCAAGAACTAATCAGAACCGAGGTTCTAATCACAATGTCACGGATGGAATCATCCAGTTTTTTCCTATTTTATTTAGATCTAAAAGTATCTATTTTTGGAAAAAAAAACGTCAAACTATTTTATAAATATGCAGTTATTTTATTCATTATACATCATAATTATCAATTTTTAACTAAAAGTTAGTAATAAATGACAATTTTCCTTTATAAATTATAGTACTAACAGTAGTGCCACGTTCAAAGATGCTATCCACTGATTATTACAAATTTCACATGATATTTCAATAAGACTTGGTGCTGGATGAAGTTACTGCGGAAAAAGAAAAGAAGCTGATGGAGTTCGATTACAAGATTCTTAGCTTTACATTTAGATGTTGAAGCTGGTATACTGAGATGCAATGCATCCTATTTCACCATTTCCTTCTCCCCTTCACCTCCACATTCATGTTATGTGGAGCTCCCTGACGAAGATCACCCTTGCCGGAGGAACTCGGAGTCAAAACCTAGAGAAATAGCAGCCTAACATGGTTTACGAATATGAGACAAATAAGAAGTATGGAAGACAAACTCATTATAAGCCAGCAACAGTAACACAAATCAACCGAAACATAAGGTGTTTTCATAACACAAATCAACCGAAACATAGTGTTTTCATAGGATTTTGGGAATCAGCAACAGCAAGTTCTCCCACAAGGTAACGCATTCTACTTTACAAGAATGTCTTGTTCGTCAAAATCATTTCTAACAGCATTTAAGTTCACATGTATTAACTGATCGAGCATCCATGCTGCAGAAGTACATTCTACTAAAATGTCCTTAATCGTTCGTAGCAATCATTTCTAACAACATTTAAGCACACATGTATTGACTGCTCAAGCATACCAGCTGCAGAAGCACGTACAACTCTTGGCATCATTTGAGCATGAGAATGGAAGATGCGGAACATCATGAGAAACTTCACCTTAGCTGAATCCAAAATCTTGTGGAGACCTCTAAACAAGACATCCTGCAGTGGAACCCTACAAAAGAAGATTGATTGAAGGTCAATATTCATGTTTGCATTCCCTAGAGCTTTTCATGAGTAAAGAATGTTGCAAACATAAATTAAAACGGGGTGATAGACTCCCTTCTGCTGATAAAAGATCAGTAATGATGATTTCAACAGCAAGGTCATGTTGAGCACGAAGAACTCCTGCAAATTTTGGGAAAGTGTATTTTACTTACATTAAACTACAACCAAGCAACATAGAGCAGAATAACCAAGCTTTAAAACAAGAGCAAGATAACCACAATAAACAAATTGTCACATATCGTGTTCACAGAGTCACATAGAACATGACATCTAGCTTCTCATGAAAATAAAGCCACAGAAAACTACAAAACATTAACACAACAATGCCTGTATAAAGGAAAATAAAAAAAAATTCTTAAAATGATATTTGCAGTACATCCCCGCTGAAACTACCTGAGTTAATGCTCTAACTAGCATGAGCGATCACCTCTTGCAGTGAGAACCCTGGGTGTAACCTACGACATTGTAAGACTTCAACAATTCATACAGCTTCATGGGTAAAAAAAAAAGCTTCACAGGTCAAAAGGTTATTAAGAAAATTGCTCATAGAACTCAATGGAATTTATTCTAACAATTGAATTAGCAGGATTTTAATAGTTCCAAGAAACACACAATAGAACAAGCTGGTATTTTCTTTAATGAAAGCTAGTCAACAGCTGCACTATACTACTAAAAGGAAATTAACAGGAAAACTAAGTTTAGTTTGAGGTACCTATGTANACACAATAGAACAAGCTGGTATTTTCTTTAATGAAAGCTAGTCAACAGCTGCACTATACTACTAAAAGGAAATTAACAGGAAAACTAAGTTTAGTTTGAGGTACACAATAGAACAAGCTGGTATTTTCTTTAATGAAAGCTAGTCAACAGCTGCACTATACTACTAAAAGGAAATTAACAGGAAAACTAAGTTTAGTTTGAGGTACCTATGTATACGGAAGTCTCATGCGCACATCAACTAAGTGTCATACAAACATCATTAATTCTGGCCTGCTAAATGTGTTGTCACTGTCATCCTCCAGAATAGGAAAGGAAGCAACCAAGGCATCTTGAGACCCAATGTAAAGAGAATTGTAAATCTTCCAGTATACTTCACGAACTTTCCTTGCTGGGTGGAACAGGCCCTGGAGGCAATAATTTAGAATAACTGCTGCACCTAATGCAACCCGCATTCCTTCAATGGCTTCCGTCACAGCATTGACAACATGAGGAGATGTCTCAAATATGTTAGGCCATACATAATTCAGCAAATGGACTAAAGCATCCTCACAACCCAATCCGGCAACTCCTAAAGCCATATGCTTCACGGCGGAGGCAGCAGTTTGCCTATGGACCAAATCTCTATCCATTAAAGCATCCTCCAACAATGGTGTAACGGCATATATGTAGTCCTTGCCCATCTCTCCTATATACTCAAAGAGGAAAGAAAGAGACTTCAGAACCCCATTCTGCACATTGAGCTCAGGGACACGATACTCATTCATAAGGGCTGGCAAAACTGTAAATGGAGAACAAGTTTCTGCAACTATAGCAATAGCAACAGTGGTGCAC
Source organism: Pontederia paniculata (assembly GCA_001647135.1). Taxonomy (NCBI): domain Eukaryota; kingdom Viridiplantae; phylum Streptophyta; class Magnoliopsida; order Commelinales; family Pontederiaceae; genus Pontederia; species Pontederia paniculata. Next base: position 28,603 of record LTAE01000529.1, read on the forward strand.
ACACGATTTTGACGCTCTTGCACCTTCAAGTTATTCAGAAGTGTAGCTAAGACATCTTGGGGACCAATTGCTTTAGCGATATAGCCAAATGTATTGACAGTAGCTCTCCTGATACCTTTCTTGTGTGCCTTCAACATCTCAAGTAGTTCAAAGCAAATCCTCATCCACTCTCTAGCAGGGACAAATTCAGCGCCACGGTCAGCAATCCTTCCAACAAGGTCAATACAGTTTTCCTGGACCTTCTCATGCCTGTTCTTTAAGATAGGAGTCAGACGCGGAAGCAGATCCTTTATTGGGGGGGTCATTTTGGTCATACCAATGACATTCACTATAGCTTTCAATGCTCCCAAGATTGAGCCCAGAACTTCAGGATACTCCTCACCCAAGTACTCATAAAGAACAACACCCAAGTGACCCATGAGTTGTTCCTCATGGCACTGCTTCATGACAATGGCAATGCGTGATATGAGATCAGCTGCCTGCTGTCTGACTTTTGCACTCTTATTGTTCAAGCGCCATTTAATGGTACCACAGATCTGTGGAAGATAAGGCTTCACCCTCTGTCCTAATGCATTAACTACAGCACCAAATCCATTAAGCATAACATTAGCATCATCACTTGTTTGCTCCTGGAAAGCATACAGGATGCCATCAATGAGAAGCTCTTCCAACCTAGCATCAATGTCTGAAGCCCCCAAATTAGCAACCACTTTTTCAATTGTTTCCATCACCATTCGCCTATAAGGTTCACTCTCATCTTTAAGATCCTCTACTATCCTTCCCACAATATCAGCTACTCCCGCCTTATTTGCTATCTCAACAGTTGTTTCAACAAGCTGCTTATAGTTCCTTCGATCTAGTGCCATCCTTCTGACCCAAAAATTTCGGAAGAACTCAGGAAGTATATCATTTCTTATGTAATCAGCATCAACACCCTCTGTACTTACACATTGCTTAACAACCTTGAGTACAATCTTCTTCATTTCTTCATCAGGCGACTGGAATTCACGAATCAGAACATGCATCACCTCCTTTGTGTAATAGCTAGCATACACAGCATCCATAAGAGGGATGATGAAACCAATTGCCTTTAAGAAGGCAGCAAGAACTTTTCCACGATGAGCTCTTATACCCTTCCAAAGAGGCTTCAGAACTGAATCAAAGCTCTCTATACCATATGGTGCAGCTGCTTCAGCAAGGGCAGCAAGAGAGAGTGCAGTAATAGTTCTCACCTTCTGGTTCTCATCAGCCAGACCATGCTCGATAATTTCAACAAGAGACCTAAGGTGGGGAAGAACGGCACATCCCATAAGAATAGCAATTTGTTGCACAATCTTGATACCTGTATGCCGAGCCTGCCAGGACTTCTTACTCTGACAAACTGCCTTCAGAAATGGCAAGAGAGCAGGAATGCCCAAAGCAGAAGCGACTACACTAAAAGCTCTTGCAGTAGTGTTCCGAACATATTCATCAATGTTATCTATGTCAGGCCTCATCGCAGCAATCATTGTTGCAAGACCAGCTGCTTTACTAAGATTGGAAATAATTTCTCGTCCTTCCACACGAGCATAATAGTCCTCATCGATCAGAAGTGGTTCAATAACCACAAGAATCTTATGCACAAATGGCCTCACCAACTCATCCAACTTATACAACACCCTATCAATAACTTTCACCAGAAGGTGACGCTCCTGATCCTCAAGGGTTGGTTGCATGAGAAGAGGCAGAATCTTGTTGAATAATGGCCCTGCCCCAAATTCCCGAGCCTTGTCTGTGATCTGTCTCAGTGCGGTCTTCCGCTGTGGTGGTGTACCATTCTTCACTTTGAGCAGAAGTTTCATGATTTTTCTCTCCTTTTGTTCTTCAGGAGAGAGCTGTTCCTCCTCTTCTTCATTCAACAAAGCCCCAAAGTACTGCAAATCTTCTGGCTTCATGATGGGAAGACCGCCACCTAACTCCTTTGGAACATCAAACTGCTGGCCACGATTCTCCTCAGGGATGGCATAAAGGGGGGTACCTATGGGAGTTGGGGTAGCCAAGAGCTTCCTTGCTGGAGTCCTAATAGGAACATAAGATGCAGGAGGATCTAGTATCTTGTACCCCTCTGGAGGGAATATAGCATCAAGCTCCTCATCGGTAAGTGGTCGATTCCTCTCCTCAATATCCCTCTCCCATCTCAACAAGTTGTACTGTTCAGGTGTCAAGGCAGCAGCATGATAATTGATAGCACTGGGTGTAGGGGTAGCAAGGTCGACAGCGCCAACAGGAGTGACACCAGGAGTATATGCCACATTAGGAGTGACAGCACCTGACAAAGGCGTGGCACTGCCCATGGATGCTGGAGTCTCATCCCACCTTGACCTCTGACGCTTAGGTGTAGGAGTAGCAAGACCAGAAAGTTTGGGCGTTGCATCCCAAGTCATGCCCGCCGGTGTGGCACCCGGTGTTGCACCACCAGCAGCGGGGGTAGCATCAGCATCAGCCAGCCGTCCAGGAGTTGGAGTTTCATCCCACCTGTTTCTCCGCACAGAGGGTGTGGCATCCGCAACCCTGCCAGGAGTCGGGGTTGCGTCCCACCGCCCAATGCCAGGGGTGGAATCAGGAGCATCCCAATCACTAGATTTCGCCTTCTTGGTAGCAGCGCCACCGTCCGCGTCCTGTGCCTGATCCCACCTGTTCCTCCTCTTCTGCCCTGCCGGCGCCTCTTCGGCGGCAGCGCTAGAAGTTTTGCTTTTCTCCTCTTCCCTCTTTTTCGCGATTTGCTTCAGCGTCTCCTCCCTCTGCCGTTCCAGGGCCTGCTCTCTCATCACATCGGCGTAGGTCCTCACAGAAGGGTCCGGCGTGGCCTCGCCGGACGCAAAGGGATCGTGGCGCTCGGGCGAGATGATGCGCTGCAGCCTCCTGCGACAGTAGTCGTCCTCGCGGTCCACGATGCGCTGCGGCTTCCTAAACCCGGAGTCCTCCTCGGCATCGGCGCCCTTGGGCACCTCCTTCAGAGACTTAGGGCCGGTGTAGGAAGCCATCCGGCGGGCGAGATCCCGGCCATCGGCGTCCTGGTCCTCGTCGTCGTCGTTGACGGCGATGGAGCGCACGTATCCGTCGAAACGGTCGGGGCCACCGCCGTAGAGGTCGGCATCGTAGGTGACGGAGGTGAGCATCGCCACCTCCTCCATCTTCCGACGCTCCTCCTGCGTCTTTGCGATTTCCCTGTCCAACGAATCCATCGGAGGGGTCGAATCGAGGAGAGCCTCCGCCGCTGCCGAAACAAAGACTTGAGGATGTCGAATCGAAGAACAAATTTTGGGGTTTTGAGGAGGAAGAGATGTACCTGTCTCGTTAGGGTTTTGCGGGAGCTTCGCGCTTTCGACGGGTCGGGGTATGAAAAGAACACGATCGGTTATTGCGTAATGAATAATTTGTAGGTCCTGTGAGATGGGGGTTCTGCTGATGCTTTAAATCACGGCCGTTCAAGGTTCCTCTCCACTTTTCCAAAAACTGGAGTTTTTTTTTCATATTTTTAAATTGAGATTAGACTTCGTTAATAAATAACTGATTCATGCATAGACTTAATTCAAATAAGATTAATTAACCTACTCAATTTAGAAGAATAAACAGTTTGACATATTTTATACAATAATTTCTCTCATTCTTTGAATTCATTTTTCCGATTTTTGTTTGGATACTTCCCGGAAAATGTTTAATTATTCTTGTAGGTGTTTTTGGCTACAAAAATAGGAAGTAAAATTTGCTCATGTCTTGTGTGAATGCCATGTTCAAAAATAAAATGTAGCTAGATCCATGATGACTAGTATATCTTTTTTATTTGGAAACTTTTTACATAACTTACGATTTCTATTATAATTTTATTAACTTTTTATACATATTGTAGTGTGACCAATCGTGAACATTATGATCACGATCGTGATGTGCACACTAGAACCGTTATGGTCATTGTGATGGACTATTATAATCATTATGGATCATTATGGTAATCATTGATTGAGACATTTGGAGTGATCCTATGAGCGGCGGTTGAGAGGGACAGAGTAGCTGGTATTAAAAGACGCGTCCGAAATTTCGGAACTTCTTTCCCTCTCGTTTCATCAATTGCTATCATAGCCTTCTCCTCCTCCTCGGTGTCCTCTTCCCTTCGCAGTGTCGTCTCCTCATCTCCTCTGCGGCATAACCTCGAACACCCGACAGGGAAGAAGGCCTTCGCGGGCGGAACCGTCGCCATGGCGTACGTCGACCACGCCTTCTCCATCTCCGACGAGGACATCATGGTGGACAGCAACGACGCCCTCCAGAACCGACCGCCCGTCAAGGAGATCGCCTTCGCCGTTTCCCTCCTCATCTTCGGAACCCTCGCCATTGTCATCGGCTCCGTCATGGCCGCCAACCGCGTCGGCGGCGACCGCGCCCACGACTATGCTCTGCTACTGCACATCATATGCTCTTCTGCTCTGATACTGGTCGACCGCTTATATTCTTAGGACGCCCACTGCACACATATGGTTCTTCATGTATAAATTATGTGTGTAGAGGTCGTCCATTCCTTTAGCTCAGGTCGACCGCTGTACTGAACTTGAATATATCCTGTTACAGAAATCAGCTCAAACAAGTTCATCAGTACAGGCTGAGTTCACTTACAAATTTGTGATCATTCAAAACATTCTCGGGATCCTAGATTCAACAATGACGTGTGTCCAACCATTGGGGCGAAATCGACGAAATGGCAGCCATGAGTGAGGAAATAATAGAAGAAGCATAAGTGTATGAAGAAAAGATGAATTTGATAAAGTAAAGGATGAAGGTTGTGCAGTAAAGACAAAAAAAGTTATGTCGACAAGGGGAGAAGGGAACAATTATTTAAAGTTGGCGATCAAGTACATTTGAAGGTTTCTCGGATGAAAGGAGCTATGAGATTCAACAAAAAGGAGACGTTTAGCCCTTGGCATGTGTGACCCTTTGAGATTTGGAATTAGTCAGAGAAGGAGCATGCAAGTTAGCACTACCTCCATTACATGGACAAGTGTACAATGCATTTCACGTGTCCATGCTCCGGAAATATCGCATGATGAGGAAATGTAGTAAGGCTAGAGGAACTGAACCTAAAGGAAGACTTGGCATATGAGGAGTATCTGATACAAATTTTAGAGCAAAGGTTCAACTAAGGAAGAACAAAGAGGTGTCCCTAGTCAAAGTAGCATGGAGATTTCAACACAGAGAGGAAGTTCACACACTTATTGAATAAGCATCTTATAACTTCGTTCCTCGTGCGAAATTCAAGGATGAATTCATTTTTAAGAATGTTATAATGTAATAACCTAAATATATATGTATATATATATGATAAATACTTATAAATAGATATAATTAATTTGAAGACCAAGAGTCATAGGGAAACTAAGTGCTTACAACACATGGAATTTAGCCCCAATCTCTTGGAAATTATATATATTGTTTTTCTGCAGAAAATTTTCTTTTTCCTTCCTCTTCTTCTCAACATTGGTTCTTTTCTTTCCTCTCTTTTGTTCTCTCATCTTCCTCACGTGTTGGAAGATCGGCATTCTTTCTCTCCTCCCTTCAGTCGCACATCTCTTTGAAGCAATGTTGCAGAAAAAGAAGATTTGTTGCAATGCACCTCCATAGGAACATAAAAGGAGGACAGAGGAAAGACACCAATGATGAAGTAATGATTCGAGGAAATCGTGGTGCAGGCCAATACTAGGAACCAACCCATCATAAAAAAGGGTACTTTAATGGGATCAAACAATGATCCTCTTCTTAATCTGATTTAGTCTTTGAATCAAATCGCAAATCATATATATAAATCTTTCAATCTGATTCCTACATATTTAGTACATGTATTTGTCATTTTTGGAGTTAGAACATTGACTATTTATGTTTTGAATAAGTTTTTTTTGCCTTACCTATATCATATAGAAATTGTTCTTACTCTCCATTTCCTTACTTCATGTGTTCCTTGTGATCATCAAAAAATGATGGATAATTATTTTTATATGACAAAAATTTAATATCTATTTATGTATTTGATAAGTTGGAACCCTATCACGGACCCAATATGAAGGTATCAAACATACGATAGACCCGAAATCCTCTAAGGTCAGCCAATACGATTGTATTCACCAATACGGACCGATCAAAATACCATCGATCAGTGTCTATCACCTACATCCTCAGCTCAATATGTCGTACTTATGAATATGATCACACCATAATCTACTCAGGTTACTCAATATAGTTGTACCTTTCAATATGGGTTGACCGAAATCTCATTCGGTCATAACCCATCTCAAGAACCCTCATCCAATATGGTTGTATCGATCCATACAAGCTCATCGTATTGGTAATCTTGTACATTCTATTCGATATGAAAAATGTATTAAATGTCCATTCGTGATTTTCTATATCATCTTGAAGTTGCATTATACTCTTATAAATTGATCTTCCAACTTCCATATCATTATGACCCTTGAATTCATCGAATAGCAAAAGATAGCCAATAGGATAATAAGGATAAAAATCGAAAGCTAAGGGATGTCATGTTATATCTATGCATTGGGAATTTTAATTATCGATTTATCGTTACCGAGGGACAAGTAGTGTATTTGAAGTCAACACAACAAAACTACATGGTTGGTGAAGGCAAAACATCGTCACCATTGTTTTTGTTGTGTGGGATTTAGGGTGTGTGACACATCCATCCTTAAGTAAAGGGCACTTGTCGTGTCTTGATCCACCACTGGCGAACCAACATATGATTGTATTATTTTCATGGCATATAATATAAAGTAAAGAGCTCTTCCACTATAAAGAAATAGAAACAAATTAAAGAAACAACTTCCATGATTACCAATTTATCGATCCTTAATGATGATTACTGAGTTATCGATTCTTAAATGTTGATCATTGAATTATTGATTTATATTTAAATATTATCATATCCTACGAATTGCATATTAGTACTTGCATTGATCATTGAGTCAAAGATGTGATGATAAATCATTGATTTTTACAGTTTATTAATTGCTTTTATGACACTCCACCGTATTACCGATTAAAGATTTATGATATTCTACATTGATCCATCATGACACATAAGTCATTTTATTGCTACATTGAATCATTGTTCAACATAAAAAATGTCATGTTCCTATTCTATGATAAATGTTTTATTCCTATTGTTATGTTAATCTACACAAGTTTTTCAAAATCTTATGGGAGAGGACCTCCCCTGCATTGAACCCCGCGGGTATTTGATTTCCTTGCCGGGCGAATTGATGGTGTGCAGTGATGAGGCTATGATGGTTGTTGCACATGGATAAGAACTCCTTTCCATTTTCTTTATGTTATTTGTCTCGTTGAATTTTGAGTTCTAATAAGTATAAGTTTGGATACCATTGGAGAATGTACCTTAGAGTATTATATGAATGATTATGTCAATTTGTACCTTTGCAGTTATCTTAAATATGTTTCTCTTATATTAATTTATTGTTCCGCCGATGTGTCACTTACGTTGACTAGTGGTCAATAGAATGATAGGTATTGTATAGTCGTGGCGTCCATGAGAGGAGGCTTCGTCATGTAGTGAGGATCGCATTACAAACCACTAGAGTATTTTAATTAGTAAATACTAAATAGCTTAACGAATGAATAATAGTCTCATCAATGGATAACAGTTAAATGTTAACAAATAGCAGTTGTGAATTTAGAATTATTTGATAAATATAACGTTGAACTAATCAATAACTATAAAATGATATAATAGATATGAAATTAAAATTTTCTCTTTTATATGCGTGATATATTTCTTTTATCATAATAACTAATTTATGTTCTCTTTTCATGAAAAATATCTTTCTAAAAAATATATTTTATCTTGATAATGAAAAAAATATTAATCAATTTTAGAAAAATAAAACCAACTTTATGTTGATAAAAGTGTGAGATATTAATAATCAAATATAGTAGGTGATATTTAAAAATTAAATAAATAAAAATATAAAGAAGAATAATATTAAATATAATATAGAAACATTATACTTTATACTTTATAAGCTTGTATGAGTAATTTATAATATTTTATCATCTAATTTCTAAACTCTATTTTCAATATATTTTATCAAATACCTCATTTAGAGTTAAAAAGTTTTTCAATAGGTTTATTGTTACTCCCTAGATCTTTTCATTTCAAAAATATCTCGTCCAACCGAATTCAAATTCAACTCAGATTTTATTTCCTCATATTTTATCTCCTCAAAGATATCTTCATAACTAGGAAATAAAAATCAAAATCCTAGTATTTCAAATTTTAAAATTTATTAAAATCTGAAAGATTCAATGGTTGTCCAATAAACATGGACCCTTGTATTATAGATATCACCTAGGGGTGTGATGCGAAAAATCACATGCTAAAAAATCAGCAAGTATACTGGTCGCACAAGTAATAAAGATATGAGTAGAATGTCGAACCCATGAGAATTGATGAATTTTAAAATATGCAATTTTATCTTGAAATTTGAATTAAGATTTGCAATGAATTTAGAAAGAGATAAGGTAAGATAGAAAATAAGAAGAAAAGATAAAAGATAAAAATATAAAAGAAAAGATTAAAAGATAAAAAGATTTAGTTTGTTAGGATTTAAAATCTGTTTCACCAATATTATCTCTTAGATCAATTCAATTAAAGTGTTTGAATATTAAATGGTGGAAGAATTGATTTAAATTTATAAGACTCCAGAAACGGATGACTTAACTATTTTAATCTTAAACTGATTCTATTCTGTCTTGTGAGAAATATGTGTTCAGAGATCAGAGATATAAGAGATCTTCAAGTTTGATGTATAGAGACCTATTTATAGCTGAAATTCGGAGGTGAGGCCTGTCATCACACAGTCGGGAAGAGTTTGAGTCGAATAAGACTTCATAATAGCCATCAGATCGGGCGAACCGACATGTGAGGTGGACAACACGGTCTGTTTTGTGTCACCACGGCTCGTTTTGGCATAAATTAGAGTTTGAGTATAACACGATGTTGAACGCGGTTGGTGTTGCTCTGTGATGATGACACATGGCACAATCTGGGACGTCGATGGTGTTCGTTTTGATCAAAAATAGCATGAACGCGGACGACTTTTTCTTTAATGTTGAACACGGCCTGTTTTGAAGCAACACTGGCCGTTTTGGCTTGGTGGAAAATGGAAGCTTCAAAAAAAATAAGTTGAACACGGGCCATTTTGGCGGAACACGGTCCGTTTTGCATTTTAATTTTTGAGTCTGCTTGATCAAATCTTCTATTTGATATATTTCGGATAAATTGACGTGATTTTCCTGAAAATAAACCATATATAGCACTTAGGTAGAATCTGACTCATGAATGAAATATCAACTGAAATAATGCATGAATTAATGTAAAATACTAGAAAAACAACATGAAATAGATGCATGTTATATTTTTGCATGCATCAAATATCCCCAAGCTTGAATAATTGCTTGTCCTCAAGCAAGAATTAAAGACAAAGCTCAAGAATTCAAAGAATCCATCGTGGCTTCCATCCTACCAATCAATACTTTCCTTCTACTGTTCTTTTGCACAACTATCACCAAGTATCTTTTCACAAATAAAAAATCTCAGCTTTGTAAAAGTTCTGAACATAGACATATTTAAACATTTCTAATCCAGCCTCATGAAATATAAAAAATATACAATTAATCATATATAAGCATTGATATTGAAAACACAAGTAATAATTGAGCTTAATATATTTAAATACTGGAACTTAAATTCTTCATAACTTTTTCTTTCATTTCAGTTCAATTTTGAACTCGGCTCTGATTTGAATACTCCAGTGTTTACCCATATTACACAAGGTGGTCCATGTAACAGGTTTTCAATCGGTGGATCCTAGACAAGTTGGCCTTTGGTCACTAGGCATAAACCCCAACACTTTTGCATCTTATCAACTTTAAGCAATTAAAATTTTCAAAATTCCACAAATTCTTACACTTATTTTTCCAAAATATGCATAAGCTCAAAAATTACTTATTGCGTTCAATAAAATCCAACTATAATCATAACTAAATAAGAGAAGAATAAAAGCAAGCTGGACAAGAAAATGTAGTACTTAGTTCATAATTTTACTCAGCAACTTTCTACTTTTCCAATACCCAATACAAAGGTGATAGTTGATAAAAAAAGACAATAATTGAATTTTATAGATTAGCAAGGTGTGTAAAAGTTAGTGCTAAAAGGTCAGTCAAAGTTAGCAAGTTAGTTAATTTGACACAAGATAATGCAATTTTTTTTCTAATGCAACATAATGTAGTACATCATGCAAACAAAAGCAAATATGCAACTAATGCAGATGACATATGATAAAATGCATGACCATGCACCATCCCCAAGCTTTAAATCAAACACTGTCCTCAATGTTGAGAAGCTTTGAGAGATAACAAAATGCTAACAAAATGCAGAAACGAGAAAATGCATAAAGAGAAAAGATACAACATGAGTGTCATTGTGTAAACGCAGTGGTGACGGTAAAAACTTTGAGGCATTGTTGAAGATAAAAGAAAATGATCTGTGCTGAATGATGAAATATTGCGCGTCAAAGGTGAAGGAAAAACGGCCCGTGTTGGTGAAAAATAGTCTGCATTAGGTAGTTCTTGACGCGGTTCGTGATCAGTTGCCAACACGGCCGAGTTGAGAAAGAGAGGAACACTGCCACTGTTGATGACGCGGGCGTAGGATTCTGGAAATGTTACGATCCGTTCTGGAATCTTACGGCCAGTACTACTAATGCAGCAAAGCTTGTGGCTCAATTTTGTCACGGGGTGTAATGGATGGTAGCGGGCTGTGATGTCGAATTGGAACTTTGAAATATGTTCATCATGGTCCATTGCAAATCATAACGACCCGTAAGTCGGGTAAAAGCAAGGTAACATCTGAATATACTGACTTACAAGCCGTGATAAGATCTTACGGTGTTATCAGAATGTCGTGATGAGACTCACGGGCCGTGGGTTGGGTATTTTCAATTGGTGATCGGCTGCCAAAGATGACTTACGGCCCATGATATGTGATCATGGTCCGTGACATGTTGAGGCTCTGATGCGAGCATAAATATACATGTTGCACGTATCTATTGCATATCATTTTTAGGCATTTAGTATAGGTTTTTTTATCATTTTAGTATTTTATTCATTACATTTTGTCTATGAGTTAGAAACTACTCAAATGTTCTCTGTTGTGTGATTTTCAGGTAAACAATCGAGGCCTACAAAAATTTCCTACCGACACGGGCCGCGTTGAACCAAAACGGGGCGTGTCGTGCTCTCAGCTATCAACTCCAACTCTAAGTCCCTGTTCTCAACTCGGACCATATTTTTCAACTCGGACCATTTTCAGCTGCCACGTCAGCTCACCGCCACGATGGTGTTCCACGTCAAAACGGTTGGTTCGTCCACTCAGAAGACCCCGCGTGTCAGCGATGACATCAACACCGTCCGTGTTCACAATCAACTGGGAATCAGACTCCACGTCAGCACAACTCGGGCCATTTTGGAGCAAAAAGGGCCATGTTCTCACCTTAAAAGGCGATTGGGCAGAATGGTCGACCCATGATGATTACTTAACCACTAAGACACACGGATTTAATCTAAACCGTCCGATTTAGGGTCCTCATGTCAACTTTTGCCTATAAATAAGACCCCCTGTAACTCCAAGGGGGATCCCTGCTTTTGGAGTTTGAAGTTTCTGCCTGAAGCTCTGGTTTGGAGAGGAGGAGACCCGAAGACGACGAAGTCCTGACGAATTTTTGGATAATCTGTTAGTAGTTTTTCCTTTCTTAATTTAGTTCATTGGTTAGGGAAAAATTTGTAAACCCTATTAGTCTTTTGGATTATTTTATGTTGAATGATTAGATGAACTTGAATCTGAATATTTTATTATATTTAATGAGTATTTTATTAACATTAATCGTGAGATATTGTTAGTATTACTCTCAATTTTTGTATTTGGTTTTAATCCGAATTTTCTTAATCGAATTTGTGTTTTCGGCCGTGAAGAAAAACAGGCTGTGTTGATCCAACACAGTTCGTTTCAACCAGTTCGCCGCCTTCTGTTTGCGTATTTCCTCGAATATTTTAATCGCCGAAGAACCGCGGTCGTGATCTTTTTCAGGACTCGGTCGTGTTCTTCTCCTCATTTTTTCGAGTCGTACGCAATGTTTGAATATTTTATTGTTTTTATCGAAACGCGGCCGTGATCCTCTTCAGGACTCGAATGTGTCTTTTCCTGAAGCCGACTCGGGCCGTGTTGATCACGTGCACAGTTCTTCCATTCTCCATTATTTTAATATTATTCTATTCGAGAGAACCACGATCGTGATCTTTTTCAAGACTCGACCGTGTTCTCTCTCATCAATCAAGTGCCGAGTTTTCCACAGACCGACGCGGTCCGTTTTGGACGCAACGCGGGCCGTGTCCAACTTTTATTTTTTTTCGGCTGGTTTTACTTGGATTTACTTGATCGGATTCAAGGGTTTGTGTCTATCTGTTTCCAGAATTCATAGGTTGTGGATTGCTATTCACTCGAAAGAGACTTAGCAATTTAGGATTTATTTTCATTGCATTTTAAAAGTAATAAATTTTGGGTCTAATGTTTTCACGTATTCCTAACTTGAATTATAATTAAAATAGTTAAGTCATCCGTTTCCGGAGTCTTATACATTTAAATCAGTTCTTCTGCCATCCAACATTCAGATATTTTGTATTGATTAATTCAAAAGATAACAGTGGTTAACAGACTTCTATCCCTAATTTATTTTATCTATTTATCTTTTAAAAACTTAAATTTCATCTTTTATCTCTTACTTATTCTATCTTATCTTTTTGTTTTATCTTTTCAAAACAAACTTTAAAAATTTATCTTTTCAAATTATCAGATAAGATTTCAGATTTTAATTCATTAGTCCCTTTGGGATCGACAACTCTTTTATTCACTCTATATTACTTGAGCGATCGGTACACTTGCCGAGTATATTTTTACATGTGTGAATTTTTGCAACAGGCTCAAAATGTTGGCTACGGAAAATACCATGATGGAAGCATCAGGGCTCATTGTGCATTGGTTTATGGGCCGTGAAAGGATGTTACGGCACGTTATGCATTGGTTTATGGGTTGTGAAAGGATGTTACGGCCCGAAATGAAGTTGAAAAAGGGTTATTGTGGGTCGTAATTGTCTTGTTGCGTGTAATTTTGGATCTCACGGCCCGTGATAAGTTGTCACGGCCTGTGACAGAAGAGAAGGAATGTGATAGGCAACCAGACGCCTTACTTGATGAAGACATTGACCCTTCTTATGTTCAACATTATGACTCCTTTCTTCACTTGAGACCTGGTCACAGCAAAACTTGAAGAAATTTTGTTAGAGTAAACGTCATGAACAAATGAAACTAAAAAGAAAAGTGAGAATCGGGTTGCCTCCCAACAAGGGCCATTATTTAACGTCGTAGACTCGACGCCTCCAGTTGATCTTCAAGGTTGCAAATGAGGGGAATTATGAGTGATGATGCACCCAACTGTCTCCAGCTTTTGGTAACCTTCTATAGTGATTTTTGCTTTGCCCTTGTTTTGAGTTTTTAAATTCTTCTTCGGTTGAATTGGAGTTGGGCTCTTTGGTCGTTATTGCTTGGATGAGCTTGGTGCATCTGATTTTGTCACGCTCTCATGTAGTGGTGGATGAATAGGAGCTGAAGTTGTAATGACTGGAATTTTCAAAGGCGAGCTCCTCCTTCGAACTTTCCCATCCTCAATGATATATGCACTTGTCTCCTTTACCCTCCACTGAGCAGTCCATGTTCTCTGATGATATTGTCTCCTAGGTCTCCCCCTTCTGTGATAAAAGTTCTGTTGGTGGCATGGACATATGATCGTTGGTGGTCCCTCAGCAGCTTCTTGAGATGCAACAATTTGAGAAGATAACTGCACAACTTGCTTCTCTAGTGCTTGAAATTTTACCTCCATGTGTTCAAATTTGAGTTGAAATTCTGCTGGCTGGGGAGGAGGAAGATTGTGAACTACTTTGTTGTGGTTTTGTAGTTGAGTCAATTGGGCCTCCAAGTCGTTGATTAACTGGTCTTGTTGGGTGAATTTGTGCTGAATTATGATACAACTTGACCAAGCATGTCCTCTAACTTGACTCTTGATTCAATTGATGATTTAAGGACACCACCTGTCTCTGTATTGTGTCTTTTAATTTCTGAAATCTGAGTCTCCATGCTTTTGATGTACTCTACTTGCATGAAAACTTTGGACAGCGTTATGCTCAACATTTAAGTCAGCATAGCGAGAGGATTCATTGAAAGGGCATCCACTTCAGCTTGAATAGATGCACTGATGTCACTTTTTCCAGGTTGGTTAATGTCAACTTGGATTACTTTAGGAGTATCATGTGGCTTGTGGCTCGAAGAGGCTTTTGATTGATCAAGTTGCTTCTCATGCTGGACTTCAACCTGTTTCAAATTAATT
>LTAE01000529.1:60885-80203 GCA_001647135.1 Pontederia paniculata
GACCTCTGACAAACTCCATCGGTCGCCCGCCAATCCTGCGATCGTTCGATCCTCAGCCTTCATCAGCTCATACAAACTCCTGGGCGCTCGCTTGTCTTCTCTCTAAGACTCTGGACGGCCTTTGTCTTCACCTGATGTCAATCGGTCGCCCGCACTCAACCTGCGGTCGACCACCCATCCTTCTACCTTCTGCTTTGGTCGTCCATTGTCTCCATCGTGAGCCCTCTGGACGTCCACTCTCAGCCTTGGCAGTCCACTAGTCGTCCACTGTCTCCAGTCTGAGCCCTCTGGATGTCCATTGCCTTCATCATCAATTCCTCGATCGTCCAGTCTTCAACCTCGGCCAACCTCTTCTCTGCTTAGCCAAGACTCCTTCTTCAGCTAAGTCTTCACCGAGCGTCCACTTCTCCTTGGACCGCCCATTCTCCAACCTTTGGTTGTAGGGGTGTTGCCTTCGGTCGCCCATTCCTCATCATCGGGTGACCTCTCCAGTTAAGTCTTTTACTCTGGTCGTCCTTCCTTCATATCTGATCGACCGGTCATCCTTCTCCTCGCCTCCATATATATATATTTCTCTTATAATGTTGGTCGACCGCATCATATGCTTAGGATGACCACTGCACACGTAGTTCTTCTGATATATCTTCCGTGTGCACAGGTCGTCCATTCCTTCAGCTTTGGTCGACCTATCAACTCTGAACTTTGAATACATCCTGTTACAGAAATCAGCTCAATAAGTTCATCAGTATAGACTAAGTTCCCTTATAAATTTGTGATCATCAAAATGCTCTCGGGATCTTAGATTCAACAGAAATTAATTTTTTTTTACTTTAAGTTGGAACATTGCAATAGTAGCCTCTAGAGAGGGATATTTTGGATGTGTAGTTTATTGATCGCCATTTTGAAGAGGAACAATCAATATTTTAAAATATACATATTAATTCATCCTAATTTTTAGTAGATAAGACTATCATCCTATAGAGAAATAATTGAATCTATATAATATTAAAATAGTTCATAACTTCTGAAGAGAAAATCATATCTTAGGATATCCTAATCCATATAACAGTTTGAAATAAAATTTTGATTTAATTTATCTTGTGATAACAAAATTTATCCTTATCTTCTCTCATCTTAATCTAGTGCTTGTTCTCATTATTTTATTTTTATCTTTATTATTTCAAAATTTATTTTTATTCAATAACCATATTATCTATTTGCGAGATTAAATAGATAGTTAATATTATTTCTTGTGGCAACGATAACTCTACTCACATCTAATGTGATTAGTGCACTTATAGACGATTTTTTTTTGTACTTTTAGCATGCATCAATGAATCATTATGACAACCAATTGGTCATTGCTTATGTGAAAGATGGGAAATGTCATGACAAAGAAAAGCACATCAACATTAAGTACAAGTTTGTAAAGAATGAGGATTTGTAAGAGGAGATTTTAGTCAATTACATTAAATAAATTATTAGGGACCTTAAAAATGAGTGAGGTTTTAAGCAATGGCTTTAGTGGCTTGACCCTTAAGCCGACCTTGGTGCTATCCTTGTAGTCGCTTGAGGTGTTCCACTAGAATGTGGACAAAGTGCATGTCAGGTACTTTTGCCTTAGACGATTGATGGCCAAAGAAGTATGTGTTTTGGGTGGTAGTTGATTAGTTTCAGCATGGGAAAGCAAGTTTACATGAGAGCATTTGTCTTGTTGCTTTGTAAGTGCATTTGATAGCATAAGATGTTGAAGAGTAAACAAGCTAACATTTATCTTCAAATTAAGCTATCGACTTTATGGTCCATATTCATTAGATAAATTAGTTGGAAGTTATGGCCTTAACACTTCAGTCACTTATTATTTTCTAATAATTTCTTAATAATAAAATGAACATGTGGATTATCATATTGATAGATGTTACAAAATTCTTAACCATCTATTTTTACATGTTGCTTAGATATTTTTATACGTGACATCTACAAAGTCATAAAGACATCTCTAGAAAATGAGATGTTCACCTAAAAAAATCCTTTGTAAAATTTTCCTTGCTTATCATTGTTTCGATCTAGATCCATTAGTTTCTAAAACTACACTTAACTAGTTTGGTATTTAAACAGGAGGCGGAAAGAATAAATTCTGAGCAAATCAATGACTAGGAATTGAATATAGTGCAAGTAGCTTTGGCCGCTCTCGTTATACACTTGTGTTGATTTTCTTATCGTTATATCACGATGGATCACACTAATCCCAACTTATTATAATTAATATAAGATAACTGAATAATAACACACTTGTTATTAAATATAGTTCATGCATCTTGCATAATATGGTTACTCCTTCACATTTCAGGTAATTCATTCATGAAAGAAATGTTTGAACATTCACATGTCAAAGTTCATACTCAACAACACAATAAGTTTGAAATATCAATATCACAATCACAATCAACATCATTGTCATCATCGTTGTTATTGTCTTGGTTCTGAGATGCATCAGCTGCAATCATACAAAAGATAGCGAATTAGAATATAATATCTCAAGCTAAAACAGTGACCAAGTATACTAATAGACTATAAACAAAGGTAAAGAATAGTTTATGTTGTAACTAACTATTTGTGATAGATAAATATAAACATAAAGTCCCCAGTGAAAAGAGATAAAGTTTGCAAAAAAAAAGTAATTTCACAAAGATTGTCATATGTTTCAATCTAATTTGTTCATCAAAATCATAACAAAATGATCTATATGATATCCAAATAGAATGAGACCCACATTTTTTTATATAAATATACCCATATTAGGTGTGTTAAATTATATATGCTACCTAAAATGCTAAAATTTTAAGGATTTGTTTCCCTAAAATATCTGTAGATTACTTATAATATAAACTTAAAATTATATGGACCTACTAAATTATCATATTTACTTATTCTAATTTATTGGTAATCTAGATTGTTTAGAAATGCATATTACCTATGAGTTGACAATCCAAATTATTTAAGATGGGATGTCTTTCTATATTACCATATAAGTGATAATTTTGCTTATATTGAGTTTTCATATTCGCCCTTCTAAATCTTTCGTAAATAAAACACAACACAATAAAATATATCATATAATAACAACAAGATAAATAATAATAATAATAATAATAATAATAATAATAATAATAATAATAATAATAATAATAATAATAATAATAATAATAATAATAATAATAATAATAAGATAAATATGATTTGAATATTTTTTTATGTAATATTATATTACTATTATTGTATTATGAATAAAAATATATCACTAATTAATAATTATAAGTATTATTAATCCAAACAATTTTTTAATTATGATTATTATTGATATTAATTATAGATATTGTTTTATTATTATTTTATTTTGAAGAGTATTTAATATATTAATTTGTGAATTTATTATTTAAGTTTATAAGTTTCAATTTAATAATATAAAATTTTTAACTTAATAATAAGTAAAAGAATATTTTGATAAAATAATGTATATTACTTAGTGAATTCTTTTATATGTAAATGTGATAACCTGAATTGTCAATTCGATTACTTATATATAGTAAACATGGTAATGCACATTATTGATAATTTAATGTGTCAATCTTTCTATTAAGTGATTGTTAGTTTATGTTGAGAGATAATATAGTTTTAATATTGTGTATCTATAATTCTAAAAACTTAAACAGATATGAAAAGAAACATGTATATTTTATATTCTTAACAAATGATTTATTTGGCCTTCGTATCTCTTTCTTTTTTTCTCTTTTAATCTAGACCCATTAGATAATAAAAAATAATATATATTTAACAAATAAAAATGTAAGACTGAGGTATTATTTATTTTATAAAGATATTTATTTTCATTTACAATATAATATTCTCTATTTTTAAAGAACATATTTTCATCATTGAAAATGAGAACATATATCCAACGAGAATATTGTACTCTCGAGAATACTTATTCTTATTCATGAAATAGAATTCTAACGTCGACAAGAACTCAACTAAAAATATTCTTCAGTTGGTTCTCTTTGCGCTATTGCGTTGATGTTAATGTGTTGCTGGCCCAACTCAGCGCACAAAAGTAATGTATTAGCAGAGTTGGATTCATTTGTTTAATTTTAGTTGCCTCGGATCATCCCATAATAATTGATATTTCCGACGAATATTTTTCTGAAATCTTTTTAAGTTACAAAGAGGTTGCTAGTTAGAATAGAATAATAAAAAAATAAACTCCATATAAAGCGGAGAGGCCTTTTTTTAGTCTGTTCTATGTTTTCTTGGATGTAATAAACTTTGACACCTTTTAGAAAAAATATATTTTCTTTGTGATTCGCATTATTTACGTGAGTTAAATGCATGCATGAATCATTCAATTATTTGCAAGAGGAGAGGCACTCTTATTCAGGGTTACTATTAAAAGTTAAAACAAACAAAACGCAAGTACGTCCGCTGACAGATTTTAGATGCAATTAGAAGATATAAATTATTAGATTGCACAGAGAAAGTATATGAAAAGAATTTGGAAATTAAAATTATTGCATGTGCAATTAAATTAATAAGTTAAGTAACCTTTACTCCCTTTGCAGCACAAGTAGTAGATCCAGCAGATGAGAAATATCGGAACCACCACCGCAAGAATGGGCACTACGATATCGACCATCGGGTCTGACATCGCTTCAACAATGTATGACTCGTTTGCTGCATGCTTTCTGAACAATGCGTTATATATAGAGAGATCTGCAAATTAGCAATATTATATAAAGAAAATAAAAGGAATTAGTTGGCATTTATTCATCTTACCAAGTCAGTCATCGTAGAAATATATTCAATAATTGACTAAAAGTCTTGCATATATATCTATAAGATTTAATGGATGTGTAAATCACTTTTTGATTTATACATATTAATTATGTGACGATTGAAATTAGATCTATCATATATAATTAAATTTTTTTATTCAAAAATAAAACTAACTTTTTTACTTAAAATAAATTATTTATATCAAATTTAATTTTAATCTTTAATCACTTGATTGACATATATAAATCAAAGAGTGATTTACACATCCATTAAATCCGATCTTCAATCGTATTATATGAATATAAGACCACTTCAAGAAGTAGGCCGGTGCTAACCAATTAACAAAGTCGTGGCCTCTTTTACACCAAAAGCAAAATGTGGCCTGAAATAATGGATTACAGGATTTTTTTGGTTGATGTGAAAAAGATTAAAAAACTCTTCGTGTTTTTTTAGCAGGATAGATAGAAATGATATATCGTTGACTCATTGAATGAAAATATCGTTGGAGGTTAGATGTGGGTAAGGGATTTATTAAAATCACATTAAATAATTTCTTTTATCTTTATATGACTTGGTCGATAGATATATTTTAGTTGTAATATTTGAAAGATAAAGTCAATAATTAGCATATAACATATAATTAATCAGTTTAATTCAATACTGAATTATGGGCAATGGGCAAGCGGTATTTAAAAATTATTATTGGTCTTTTTTATTAATTTATATTTATGATCATATTAATTAATATAGAAAATCATATTTTATATTTCAATATCACCTTTTGTATCTAACATATATATATATATGTTAATCGGATAATTGATATATGCTAGAAGATATTTAAAACATATAAATGATGTTAATTAGTTAGCATTTCATCGGGTTCCCGGTTACTAAAACTATCTATTCTTAAAAAATTCTTAAAAACCTAAATGTTTTTATGAGTTTTAGGGTAAAAAGAAAGATATATGAATGTGTAAATTCACTTTTGTGTAAACATTCAAAATTATCAATAAATTTAGTTCAAAAAATTCTATTAATGAGGGTAGTGAGAATTTTGTTTTCTTGAACTAGATTGTTGAAAATTTTAGATGTTTATATGGGTTTACATAGAAATAGGTCTACACATTCATTTTCCTCAAAAAAAATAAAATCTAAAATGTGACATGATACGATGTATAAAAGTTTTTTTCTTTAACTTTCCTCAAGTAACTAAGGACCCAAGGGTGGTGCCTTGCTTGAGTGATGAACATAGTGCTCTTGAAGTGATGCCAAGTTAGCTCTTTTGTGTAGTTAGTTAGGGATGGCAAAAATCCACGGACATCGGGGATTTGCTATTTGGGACTCTGAGCTCGGTAATCTCCACGGGATGGAGATGGGATATTTCTTTCCCCGTATCTGCTTCAGGGACGAGGTTGGAGAATCTCTTCCTTGCCCCGAATATTCTAATATTTTTTAATTATTAAATAAAATTATAATATATTTGTATTAACTATTATTATTAAATAGGTAGATAAATATTTATTAATGCATCTCGTTATAAATCAATTGAATATACAACATTTATTTAAGTAAATATTTTAACATAAATACTTAAATACTTTTACTAATTATTTATTTAATATAATAATTATTTTTTTGGGTATTAAGGATTTTCCACGGGCCCGGAATCCCGCGGAGAATGGGGATGGTTGAAACCTTTATCCCTACCCCCGAGGACCAGGTTGGGGATGCGGGGGTGAGCAAAGGTCAGGGCGAGGTTCGGGTAGCAAGGTTTTCAAACTCGAGAGTCCACCTAGACTCGTTTTACGTCTGATAAACTCGAAACATAAACTCGAGATTTAAACTCGTAGAGTTTATGTACAGACTGTAAATATATAAAAATATATTATACAATAAAGACTAACTCATAAGTATTGTTCATGTATAATTTTAATATTATAAAATCTCATACTTCATATTTTTACTCACATGTATATAAAATAAATAGTGGTTCATCATTTTCAAGCCCCCTAACTTTTATAACTTTGATACCCATGCCCACAAATGCTCGAGTCGCTGATGGTCGCTAATCATCAAACCCTAGCGTGGAAATAGATAAAATAACTATGGAAGACTTGGAAGATTTTGGTGAAATCTTAAAATATATTTTTTTATTTTTTTCTACATAATTACTTTCAATTGTACCTTTAAATTGTAATTAAATAATTCAATTCTACAATTTGTGAGTCTACTTACGAGTCCATCCGAGTTCATCCGAGTCTACCGAGTTTACCGAGTTCACTAACGAGTGTACCGAGTTTACTACACAATTTGAGTTTATACCGAATTCACTCGATTTTATGGTCTAAAGTCTTGGAATCGTACAATTCTACTACTATAACTGGCTAGTTTAATATCCATGTCGAGTAGTATACTCCCCGTCCTGCCCTGCTTAGATGCCATCCCTAGTGTTCCATTTCCATGTGATTAAGTTTTCGACCACGAGAATAAGCGCTCGGCATGCCAAATGTTCATGGAAAAATCACGTGAACAATCTGCTTGCGCATTTGAAGTATTATGTGGAACTCTCATTTAATTACCCATGTTTAGCACGTATTGAAAAGTTTTCACAAATAACTCATTGATGAAATCGATCTCCTTCCGGGTATATCTGCTTGGTAGTTCCATCCAAATGGCAAGATGAGAACTAATCTTCTAATAGATGAAAACTATGGCTCCAGGACTAGAGTGAGAGGTCTGCCAAATAGATTTTATGGACCCATGAAGATTTTTCCATGTCCTAATATATAACTAAAGAAGAGAAAGAAAAGCTAGCCACTATTGGTGTATTGACAACCTCTACAAGTGTTAATTGATAGCTTTCATCGGGCTTGAGTTTCATTATGCAACATTACTAATGGGAGAGTTCGTCCCACTGATGAAGCAAAGGCAAAGTTCTTCAATATGCGTGTAAACTTTCCTTTCATCTGGGAACTCTTCCTCTACGGAGGTGCTAGCCTTGTAGTCACTTGAGGTGTTCTACTAGAATGAGGCCAAAGTGTGAGGTACCTTTGCTTGAGACAATTGATGACCAAAATGGTATGTGTTTTGTGTGGTAGTTGATTAGTTTCAACGTGGGAAAGAAAGTTTACATGAGAGCAATTAGCCTTGTCGCTTCGTAAGTGCACTTGATAGCATAAGATATTGAAGAGTAAACAAGCTAACATTTATCTTGAAAGCTATCTACTTTATAATCAATATTCATTATATAAATTAATTGGAAGTCATGTCCTTAACACTTCAGTCACTTATGATTTTCTAATGGTTTCTTAATGATAAAATGAACATGTAGATTATTAGACTGATAGATGTTACAAAATTTTTAACCATCTATTTTGACATGGTGCTTAAAGATTTTTATATGCGACATTTACGTAGTCATAAAGACATCTCTAGAAAATGAGATGTTTGCCTAAAAAATCCTTTGTAAAATTTTTCTTGCTTATCATTTTCTAGATCTAGATTCATTAGTTTCTATTGTTACTAACACTTAACTAGTTCAATGTTCAAACAAGAGTGAGAAAGATAAATTCTGATCAAATTAGTGACTTTAAGAATTGATCATATGGTGCTAGTAACTTCCATTGACTATAGGACACAATCTCGTTATACAATTTTGTTGATTTACTTATTGTTATATCACGATGGATCAAACTAAATATACCAACTAATTATAATTAATATAATGTAATCGAATAATAGCACACTTGTTATTAAACATAGTTTTTACATCCTACATAATATGGTTACTCCACATTTTAGATAATTCATTCATGAAAGAAATGTTTGAACATCCACATTTTATATAATTCATTCATGAAAGAAATGTTTGAACATTCACATATCAAAGTTCACACTTAACAACACAATAAGTTCGAAATATCAATATCACAATCACAATTAGCATCATTGTCATCATCATTATTATTGTCCTAGTTTTGAGGTGCATCGGCTGCAGTCATACAAAAGATAGTGAATTAGAAAATAATATCAAAGAAATGTTTGAACATTCACATATCAAACTTCACACTTAACAACACAATAAGTTCGAAATATCAATATCACAATCACAATCAGCATCATTGTCATCATCATTATTATTGTCTTGGTTCTGAGGTGCATCGGTTGTAGTCATACAAAAATAGTTAATTAGAAAATAATATCTCAAGCTAAAATAGTAACCACGTATACAAATAGAATATAAACAAAGGCCGTGAAAAAGAATAGTTTATGCTATAACTAACCATTTGTAATAGATAAAATATAAACATAAAATCATCGGTGAAAAGAGATAAAGTTTGCAAAAGGTAATTTCGCAAAGATTGTCATATGCTTCAATCTAATATGTTCCTCTCAAAATCATAACAAAATTATCTATATGATATCCAAGTTTAAAACCTGCATTTTTTTACATAAATATACCCATATTAAGTGTGTCAAATTAGACATACTACCTAGAGAATACTAAAACTTTTAGGAGATGTTTCTTTATCATTAATGTTTATAGATTACTTGTAATATGAACTTAAAATTACATGGGTCTATCAAATTACTATGTTTACTTATTAATATTGTTTATGAAATGACAATTCAAATTACTTAAAAAGTGGGTGTCGTTTTAGATTACTAAAGTGGTAATCTTGCGTATGTTTAGCTTCCATATTCATCATCCTAAATCTTTCATAAATGATTTACATAACACAATAAAATATATCATATAGTAATAACAACATAAATAAATAATAACATACTATAATAATAAATAATATTGGTATAGTATTATATTATATTACTATTATTGTATTATGAATGAAAATATATGACTATTTTAAAATTATAAGTAGTATTGATTAAAACATTTTTTTATTAATTATTATTAGTATTTATATTAATTATAAATATTGTTTTATTATTTATCTTAAAGGATATTTAAAACATTAATTTATATTTATGATTTAAGTTTATAAGTTTCTATTTAATAATATAAAAATTTTAACTTAATAATATTGATAAAGGATATTTTGGTAAAATAATGTACATTACTTAGTGAACCTTTTTTTTATATAAACATGGTAATATGAATTGACAATTTTATTACTTATATGTAGTAAACAGGGTAATACACATTACTGATAATTTAATAAGTGTTGATTTTTCTATTAGATAATATAGATTATTAGGTAATGTTGAGAGGTAATGAAGTAAATGCCTCCTAAATTCAAAAAAAGTAATTATATATTTATATTCTTAACACTTCTTGTCACGTGTAGATCGTTGACAACTTTGATTTAGCCCAAAATCTAACACATCGATAGATTAAGGGAGAAAATTAATTTTACGAACTTTATTGAGGTTCGGACTTAGGATATCTATTCTAGAATATATATATATATATATATATATGTATATGTTCTTAACAAAATTATCTATTTTGCCCTGGTGCCTCTTCTTTTTCTCTTTTAATTTAGACCCATTAGATAATAAAAATAATATATATTTAATAAATAAAAATATAAGATTGAGGTATCATTTATTTAAAAAAAATATTCATTTTCATTTACAATATAATATTTACAATTTTTGAAGAACTTATTTTCATCCTTGAAAATCAGAACATATATCCAATAAGAATATTTATGCTCTCGAGAATACTTATTCTTATTCATGAAATAGAATTCTAACATCGACAAGGACTCAACTAAAAAGATTATTCCATTGGTTCTCTTTGCGCTATTTGAGTTGATGTTTACGTGTTATGGGCCCAACTCAGAGCACGCGAGTAATGTATTAGAAGAGTTGGATTCATTTGTTTGATTTTTAGGTTTGCCTCGGATCATCCCATATACTAACATATACTAATTTGATATTTTCGATAAAAGTTTTCTGATTAGTCGAAATTCTTTTGAGTTACAAAGAGGGTTGCTAGTTAGAATAGAACAATAGAAAAATAAACTCCATATAAAGCGGATAACCTTTTAAGTTGTTAACAAATAACAACATAATACTAGTCTATTCTATATTTTCTTGAATCTAATTGTTAAATTAGATGTGCTACTAACAATCCTAAAAAATTTAAGCACATAAAAGGAGCAACATCTTTATATTTATATTTTTAACGCTTCTCTTCACGTGTGGGTCGTTGACAACTTTGGGCTAGCTCAAAATTCATCATGTTGACAATAAAGAGAGAAAATTATTTTTTAATATGAGCGACATCGAGATTTAAACTCAAGATATTTGACTCTCATATCATATTAAATTAGATGTGCTACTAATAATCGTATGTCTTTATATTTATAACCTTAACATTAATAAACTTTGACATCTTTAAGTAATAAAACAGGGAAAATAGATTTTCTTTGTAATTCATATGGATGCACACAAAGTGCACTAAATGGAATTATTTACGCGAGTTAAATGCATGCATCACTCAATTATTTACAAGAGGAGAGGCATTCTAATTCAGGGTTACTATTAAAACCAACAAAACACAAAATGCAAGTACCTCCGCTGGCAGATTTTAGATGCAATTAGAAAATTAAAATTATTAGATTGCACAGAGAAAGTATACGAAAAGAATTCTGAAATTAAAATTATTGCATGCGCAATTAAATTAATAAGTTAACCTTTACTCCCTTTGCAGCACAAGTATGATCCAGCAGATGACAAATATCGGAACCATCACCGCAAGAATGGGCACTACGATTTCCATCGTGTCTGACATCGCTTCCTAAACAATGCGTCATATATATAGAGAGCTGTCATCCAATGCAAATTAGCAATATTATAAAATTGTCATTTATTAATTTTACTAAGTCAGCTAAATAATTGACTAAAGTCTTTTGTATGTGCAAGACTTTAGCCAACTGACTTAGTAAAATGAATATCATATATGTAATGTCTCGAAAATGCGTTCCGCCAAACGGACGAATCGATATTCGTCACGTGCTCAAAACGTTCTTCGAAACGTTACGAAATAATAAACTTGACTTGTCCATTGATAATTATGATCAACACATAGAAGACTTGAATGAGATCATAATAGGATGAAATCAGAGGAAGACTAATAAGATCATGACACATGTACAAGTCAACAAAAGACATAAAACTTAATTAGAAACTGGCATGATTCGAGAACATGACTTTGAACATGCATAAACTTATCCATAAAGATCACTTAACATGAAAAAAATACATAAAATTTATAATATTTGCCTAAAGACGATACATAGTCAAAGAAAGACATGACATAACATAAACCAAACTCTAAATAGGTCCATGGCATAACTATGCACATTTGCCATCACGAGCAACACCATCATCATAAGTAGCATCATTTCTTCTCTCCTGCAAGATCCAGAAGTGGGGGCATTCATCCTATTACAGTATGTAAATGTCGAAGAATGAGTGAAACATATCACTCATATATGCAAAGACCTACATGTCATACATATAAACATCAAATAAACATAGAATATATCATAAAGTTTTAACCCAAGTTTAAAGTCAACATATGATCATTCATCTTTGTTTGTTTTTTGTTTCTTAGCTAATTATTCTCATTGACTTAACTTTAAGTTTATCTTTCATCTTGCTTACTTTCTTACCTTGTTTATGCATTATTACTAATGCATCTTTAATTTATCTTAACTTTACTTTATTTTATCAATTAATGCACCATATAATTACATTGTCAATATGATGTATCTTTAAACATGAACGTCATATTTAGCATTGATTTGTAATGTAAATAGTCCTTTTTGGCTTAACTTTACCTTCATGTCCTTCTTCATTTTAATATTTTTATCATGTGACATCTTAAAAGTTAATCATCTAACTTCACTATAAGTCGTCCTTAATTGTCCCCAAAGTCACATGTCCTTTTATTATCTTGTTTGATTGAGGATCATCGTGCATATTAACTTATTTCGATTGATCAAGACAAGGGTGAGCTTTGGACTTTTAGGAACTTTATCCAAGGAAGTGTTCACCCGTTCCGGATAGGTGACAAGTGTTTATTCATGGCTTTAATTGTTAGGAACTTAATCCAATTCATCTTTTATTACAAATACATCAAACAATAGTACAAACATTACATGCTTCATATCTTAATCTTACTTATGACTGAGCATGCACATCGTTTCAAAGTTATCGTATCACATAATATCTAACATGCTTCATTTAGTCATGATCATGGCAATGATCCAAACTTAGATGGGTCATAATTATGAATACATGGTATAACATTTTTTCGTGTCCAATTCGAATTGTTATTAATGATTTATGATCATAATATTACTCATTCATCAATATGAGCTGTAAGTATTCTGATAATACTGAGAAGACTACTTGCAAGTATTGATCAATATGGTCTACCAATATTCGATCAATACAATCTGTCCATATTGACCAATATGACCAATACAATCGTAGCCATTTTGAGTGTATCGATCATTGCAAAAACATTTCGAGCAACCATACTGGCCAATACAACCATATTCGACTCCCTAATCATTTTTTTCTATTTCTTTTGTTCATTTATTCTCATTCCGCCCTAGGTTCAAATGGTGATGGTTCTGAATGATTTCTAACATAAAATTGAATATAAAACAAGGCATAACATAACACCAATGCATCATTCTAATTAGATAAAAAAAACCCTAATCTATGGAACTTGGCATGAATCATAAACATACAATTTTAGGTTTCTTCTTTCTAAATCCTAATTTTCCTTCTCCATTTGCACATTTGAACATATATGGGCTCAATGCTAATATAGAAATCAAATTAGGGAAAATAGGGTTCCCTTTACATACCTTTCTTAATTGCCCTAATTTTTCTCTTCTCCTTAGTTGTTCTTCCTCTCCTTCTTTTGCTCCTTTTCCTTTCTTATCAAAACCTTGACAGCAACCCTTCCTTCCGGTCCTCTTTGGTTTAGTAGATCTTCTCCTTCTTCCTCATATGTTGTGGTAGAAATGTGAGGAACCTCGTTTTTGCACAAATGCGCTGAGATTACAAGGTTCCCAACTTGAAAATGTAGAGGATAGAGAGAGAAAATGGATTTTGTTGAGGTTTTATATTGATGAATAATGGGTTTTAGTGGGATTTTGGTCAAATGATGAGCTGCCACATGTTCTGCTTTGCCATGTTTATTTTTGGGGTATTACAATATATATATATATGTGTGTGTGTGTGTGTGTGTGTGTGTGTGTGTGTGTGTGATGTAAATCGTATTATATAAATATATGACAACTTCAAGAAGGTGTAGGCTCTTTTACACACAAAAAAAAGAAAAAAATATATGGCCTGAATTAATGGATTGTGGAAGATTTTTTTTTGGCTGATGTAAAAAAAAACTTTCGTGTTCTCTAAGCAGGATAGATAGAAATGATATATCGTTGGCAAATTGAATAACAATATTGTTGGAAGTTAGATGTGGATAATGGATTTATTAAAATCATATTAAATATTTTTTTGAATCTTTAGATGACTTGGTCGGTAGATATATGTCTCATCAAACACTCACATATTTTAGTTGTAATATTTGAATATATATATATATAGCCAATAATTCACATATAACATATAATTAATCAGTTCAATTCAATACTCAGTTGTGGGCAATGGACAACCGGTATTTAGAAAAATCTTATTGGTTTTTTTATTAATTTATATTTATGATAATATTTGATTAATATAGAAAATCATATTTTATATTTCGGTATCACCTTTTGTATCTAACATATATAAGTTAATCAGATCAGTTATATATGTTAGAAGATATTTAAAACATATAAATGATGTTAATTAGTTAGAATTTCATCGGGTTCTCGGTCATTAAAACTATCCATTTCTAAAAAGTTCTTAAAAACCTAAATGTTTTTTTATGAGTTTTAGGGTAAAAAAATATATGAATGTGTAAATTCACTTTTGTGTAAACACTCAAAATTATCATTAAATTCTCTCTCATTTAATAAATGTCTGGAAACTTGGGTTACTAATTGGTGGAATACCAGACAATTCAAAACTGAGTTCATGATTACTAGAGATATGAACCCAACCAGTGAAAGAGATGAAAGGTTAGCGTAGTTTGGGAGTGTCTGCATTGCAAATTTTCTCAAGGAAATTGTTTTGCGGAGACGTCGAAAAATTGGTTAATCGGTAAAGATACATGAATTTTGTGTCCGCCCAAGAAAAAAACCCAAGTCCTAGTAAAGCACCTAACCATTGGAGATGGAGAATGGAAAAGATAGAGGTGGATGTTAGCTAATCCTATTATGAGAAAAGGCCTATTATGTAAAGGTTGGGTTGGTTTGCCGAGGTGACTGATCCTGCCATAATGTAGCATGTTGTGCATTTTGTCCAAGTGATGTATTCAAATTGTTTTGTTTGGTCATGTTCAAAGAAGGCCATTAGATGCGCCAGTAAGGAGGGTAGAGTAAACAATCTGGAGTCTGATTAAAAGAGGGAGAGGGAGACCGGAGTGAAGGCATAGTTCTATGTTATGAATTTCTAGGTCAACCTTGACTCTACTCACTTGGTCTAATACCGCACATTTGCTGGTGCAGAATAAAGTAATTTTAGGTTGTAAGGCAATATGTTGGGTAAGAGGCCCGAGCAAGAGCAAACATCATCTTCTCAAGTCTCTCTCCATCTTCTATGGAAGTGCTTGAACGGGCAATGGCTAAGCTTCGTTCTACTCGGTACAACTTCACAAAGCAAGGTGCATTATCTAAGGGGGTTGGAAGTGCTTGAACGACTGGTTGCTTTAGATGTTGCTCACGCGATGACTATTATGTAGATTCGCTAGCGACTACGGCCCCCTACTTACTTCAATCAAAGCTCGCGACTACTTTTACTATGGAATAGCTCGTTCCGGCTGATACGAACCACGAATCCCAGGAAATTCCAAAAATTCTTGGTATAAGTTCATTCCGACCTTCAACTCTCCTTTCGAGATTCTCGATATTGAATCAATCGAACACACTTCTAAGATTTGTTCCACTTTGGGAGACCTCCCATGGGGGACTCGTAGACAAGGATGGAAACCATAGGGTCATTGATGCAGTCCTTAATCCACAAGATCTCGGTTTCAATAAAGCGGGTCAGATTCTACATAGGATCAACAAACCTATTGATCCGAAATCTAGTTCAAATCCAATATAGCACCTATGGGTACATAAGAAATGTATCGAATCAATTCTTTTTAATGACTAGATTCGATTGCAACTTCAAATATGGAATTCAAAGGGATAAAATAGGAAATGATACTCAGAATCATATAACTTAAATGAAATATACGATCAATCGACGTTTATTGAATTTGATTACGAGTTTTCTTTGGGCCATAAAGGTAATCCTCAAGTTCCAACTAGGAGTTCCAGATCTTAATATATCAATTTTAACAAAGATAAAAGGTGCAAATTCAACTAGAAATAGGTCTAAGCATAAGTGGAAAAACAATCGGTATAGGTTGGAAAAGCCAAGCAGCTATTTAAGCAAGCTAATAATATCTCTATTTGTTTTCATTAGCAGCTGGGTCAATGGTTCAGATGTAATAAATTGTCACCTCAAAATTGTCTATCGTCAGCCTCTATGGTAAAATCTGTCAGAGAGAGGCTTAAGAAGTGGTGGTTTACCCTCTGCTGGATGCCAGCAGTTCGAGTCCGCTTATCTCCAACCCGTGAAATAATTGTTGGAGACTAAATGATGGATATGCAAGCGTGATAACTTATATGTTGTATTATATCAGTATTTATAGAATAAAGTTAGCAGAGACCAAAGCTAGATCAAAACAAAATGATAGATCATCTTTTCCTTTAATAAGATAAGTCACTGACTTAGCAAATCAGATCACCATATGGAGGGAACAAGCTTCGTTTTGTTTTCGGGTTTATGACACTCCTTCCGTTTGAAAAGTGACACTTTGCGTCTTTGCTTTCGAGGGTGGGGGCTTTCGAGCAAGCTTTTGCCCTGGCTTTCAACAACTTTCGCCAAAGGCGACCCTATGACCATCATGATGTGCCCCTTGTGTACCAGTTGGAGTAGCATTCCTTCTCACTTCCCTATCTAGGTCATTGTGCCAATTACTTTGAAAGCTAGGTTAGAGCAGTATTGAGAGTTTCACCACACTCATCCCAAGCAAAAGACACGTCAACAGCACGAATGCTGGCCTTGGTTGAAGAACTGTCGTATCTCCCCTCTATCACTCTCATTGTTGTTGTATGCCCTCATCGTTCTCCGAAAAAGTTAATCAGTCAGCTAGAAAATCCCACTGCCATATGCTATCGGAACAGGATCCACAACAAATCGACTAGTTATAAAGAGTTTAACCATAGATAATCTTTAGCCAGCAAATTAATGTGACTTGTGAGGTACAACAATTACTAGGAAATAATCAAGTTAGAGCTATAGCTATGAATGCTACAAATATACTAACGAGAGAGATGGAAGTGATTGGTATAGGAGCTACTCTAAGTGTTCCTTTTGGCAGAGCTAATCTCGAACAAATTTTCAACGTTCTTGGGGGAGCCTATTGATAATTTAGGTCTTGTAGATACTCTCAATCTTCTTCTGTCTGAAGAAATGATTTCTCGAAATAATGAGTTATCCGTTCCAACCAATCTCGACTTCCTGGCCCAACCAACCCTCGGTCTCATCTAAACCTAAGGAGTTGGAGCGAGACCAAAATCGATGTCCACTTTTTCTTCCACCATAGCGGAGGTGCGTTGTTCATCTAATTATTGAGCTTATCGATTGTGTGCCATTCACCGACGAAAGTGATTGAATGATGACAACCAAAAGGTGGGGGCGCGAGAACAACTCTTTTCGCTAAGTAGTTGACCTACGCCTATTTGAACAGCTTCAGCTAACCGTATTTTTCTTTGATAAGAATTGATATGATCTCTATATGGTTCCTCCTTTGAATGAAATTCAATGGGATCCATAGAAACTGTATCCTCATCCATAGGATTCCAAGTTCTTGGATCAATCGAAAGTTCGATTCTATCTGAACTATTCATTTTCGAATGATACCCACATTGTTCACAAATATTCATTTTTGACATCGAGGCACGAGGATAAAATGAGAGAGATATATATGAGCTTTCGTTAGCTGATTAGCTCCCACTAGGAACAAGATCAGCAGAGGCGGACATAGAGCGTCATACTTCTTTTTTCTTGTGACGGTTGCTTTCGCCAAGGGTGCGGAACGCTCGCTGATCCGTGCCTTCTGTTCACCCCGGGCCTCTATGAAAGAAATATTTGAGTCTATTTCAGTTCATGTGTGTATCGCTATCGCCCTATTCTCTCTCAATTGCCCATCCTCCGGATGTGCTTGATGGTCCCCCATAATATGCTAACTTCGGGACTTCTTACTCCAACTGTTCCAAGAGTCTCCGCTAGTTGAACCACATCCAGTAGACGAACTCTTCCGCTCATCCCCTTCGTCTACTATTTCAATATCTTGTTTAGCTTCTTGCGGACATATAATGCATTATAGATGTATGATCATTACACTTCAACCGGGTTATTCTATTCCACCTCTTATAGAGAAAAGAACCTAGTCTCCTCCATCCCTCGGGACCAACAAGGCTGATCTTCCCCAAGAGTTCACATCGACGGAAAGGTTTGGCACCTCGAAGTCGGCTAGTAGTTTGCACGCAGGCAAAACTTTTTCATGAAAGGCTTTTCTTTCATAGGTTTCTTAATGACTAGTCGTTGCTTAACAAAGACCGACCACTACATAGAGACAACTACCAATCATAAACGATAATGAAGCCTGGAGTCATTGCCAATGAAAGCATGGCCAAGGTGTATGCCCAGGCTGTGAGAAAGTTGGGTGCGAAAATATCACACCAAAAGTCATTAGTCTCACATATTGGCACAGCCAAATTTGCCAAACGGCCGGGGGTTGAGAAAGAATGTGAGTCCAATATCAATCAAGAATCTTATTCATTCTCAACACCATTTGGATTGATGTCCATTGGGCCCTATCAAGAGTTCAGAGATAGGAGGAGAATAAGAAATTAGCAAGGTACGAACATTTTCCAAGCGAGCCATGGGAGTGTAGATTTTGCGAGCTAGCTTGGAAAAGAGGAAAGCTTGTATAAAGGTTTAGCTCAGTTCTGTTGAATCTAGGATCCCGAGAGTGTTTTGAATGATCACAAATTTGTAAGTGAACTAAGTCTGTACTGATGAACTTGTTGAGTTTATTTCTGTAACAAGATATATTCAAGTTCAGAATAGTGGTCGACCTGAGCTGAAGGAATGGACGACCTGTGCACACGTAACATATATCAGAAGAACTACATGTGTGCAGCGGTCGTCCTAAGTATATGAAGTGGTCGACCAGCCTAGAGGCAGAATACATGTGAAAAGGAGCAGGAGCAGAAGCATAAACGGTCGACCAAAAATGTTAAGAGGCCGACCGATAATGGAGGAGTAT
>LTAE01000530.1:2601-18919 GCA_001647135.1 Pontederia paniculata
AGAATTATCATTTCAACCGAACTTTAAAAAATATTTATATTTTATTACGAAATAATAATGTTCAATATTATCTTCTAATTTTTTAAATTATTTTACGAATGAATAATAATATAAACTCATATTTTGACCTAACTCATTTTTTTTATTTTTTTCTTTTGTTTATATTTATTTTAATTCAATAATTTTGGAGGGTATTTTAGTAATTTTTTATTTCACAATTTAAATTATAATTTTGTGTTATTGCTACCTACCAAACGCTATGATATAATAATATTACCAGTAATTTATAAAGTGGTAATCTATCTTAGTAGTAATCTAAATTACCGATTAATAAAAACTGGGAATGCGTCAAACGTCCCCTTAGGATTTATGTTACATCTTGAATAAGATGGTGATAAATTAACAAATTTATCTGAGAGGGGATTGGGAACCAACAAAGTAATTTTGGATGCAAACTTGAAGAGAAAATTGAGATTTCTTACAATTTCTTTGTTTATTTATCTAGCCAGTTTTCAATTTGATATACAAGACGAAGATGCATTAATGATGTTTTGTATGTTTCACATCATCGGTTGTCAAAACATCACATTGAACAATGTCTAGGTTTAGTTGGAAAGGGGCAAGTTTAAAAATCAAGGTCTTGTTCCATCTAACTTATAGATGCTTTTTTTTTATCTTGAATAATTTGCATCATGATGGTTTATAATTGTGAAATCAATTTCACACCAGTTGAATTCAAGTTTCCTTTTGTTTATTCAGAACTTTCTGTTGCTACTTGGACTATCAATAACTAGTTTTTTAACCGTGACCTTTTGTGCTTATAATAGTTATCCTCTAAGACTTGTTGTTAGATTCATGAAGCTTGAATATTGTTTGGTTTCTTTGCTAGAGTGAGTTCATTGCTGAATGTTTTATGCGTCGGGCTTATATTACGGGCTTTACTGGTAGTGCTGGCACTGCTGTCATAACCAAAGATAAGGCTGCTCTATGGACTGATGGCCGCTATTTTCTTCAGGTAGTCAGCTCTCTGCCTTTGATTTTTTACTTTGTTTGTATCTAGGGTTTAATAGAAGTTACTAAATAGGTGCTAAGAGGTAATTGTCATGATTATTCATCAGTTTTTTTTTCTGTTATGTTCCTGATTAATAGGCTGAGAAGCAATTGAATCAAAACTGGATTCTCATGCGAGGTGGGAGTTTTGGGGTTCCAACTACTAGCGAATGGCTTAATGATGTATTGGCCCCTGGTTGCAAAGTTGGCATTGACCCGGTCTGTTCATTTTGCTTCTAACATTGCCCTGTGATTTTAAAAGTGTATGTGTGTGTGTGTGTGTGTGTGTGTGTGTGTGTATATATTGTTCGTTAATCCTCTATATCACTTTTCTTGAGTTTTGTGGCACTTTCTTATAATTGGATCATGTATTTGCATTATGACTCCTTAATCCTTTAATATGTTTGATTGGTGCATGCTGGATAACCTCAATGGTTAAGTTTTTTTCTTTTTTTGGGTGTCAAAGGTTAAGACTCTGATTGACGTAGTTCATTGTCCTCCAAATTTTATTATGATAACCTATAATACTTTGCTCACTGATATTTATTTTGTATATCAGTCCCCTTCTAACCACCACCACATACACAAAAAAAGGACAAGCCTACTTCAGCAGCCTAAGGATTTGGATCCTTAGATCATAGTATTTTTCTGTCATTAGGATCTTTAATGTCCTAGAGAAAAGGCATATAGTTAAGTTTCATATCATGAAAAGAAAACTTTCATGGAACACTTGGTATTTGTAATCATATGCATTGAAAGGAAATTAGTTCATAGCACAGCTTCATCATGAGCACTTACCTCTGTGGTAGTTATAGTTAAAATATATATTGCTAAAGAGAAAGTTCATTTGATCCTTTTCACCAACAGTGTTAAGTTAATAGTCCTTCAAAAAAAGTGTTAAATTAATTTCTAAATCATGTTACTTTTGTCATGATATGCATCAATTATTTCTGAATTCATATCAGTTTAAATAGCTAATTTTTCAGGTCTGTTTTGTTTTTGATCTTTTACTGTCCAATGGAAGCTATTCAAATGTTTACTCTTCTTCTTAATACAATATTAGAACTGCAAATATGTTTCCGATTATAATTATGTTTAACATTTTATCACGTTTTTGAACTTTTGAAGGGTGCAGTTTCTTTTTTCTTCAGATGCTGCAAAAGAATTGAAGGAGGAAATCTCGAAAAAGAACCATGAATTGGTTTTTCTTTATGATTTGAACCTCATAGATGAGGTATGGAAAGAATCAAGGCCGAAGCCTCCTACAAAGCCCACTAGAGTTCATGACATTAGATATGCTGGTGTGGACATCTCATCAAAACTGGCTTCTTTAAGATCCCAGCTCATGGAAGTCGGTGCAACAGCTATGGTTATATCAATGCTTGATGAAGTTGCTTGGTTGTTGAACATGGTAATTAAATTTAACTTGCTTATCTTGCATACTAGAAAATGTAACCTAAAAGTTTGTTCCTAGAGTTTCATGCTAAGTCTATTTTTCCGCTTCTATGCTGCTTTTGAATGTGATTCTTGCATTCTGCGGTGATTCTTCTTGTACTATAGATATTTTACCTTCTCTCTCAAAAAAAAAAA
Organism: Pontederia paniculata; assembly: GCA_001647135.1. Lineage (NCBI taxonomy): Eukaryota > Viridiplantae > Streptophyta > Magnoliopsida > Commelinales > Pontederiaceae > Pontederia > Pontederia paniculata. The sequence continues at coordinate 5,242 of LTAE01000530.1, forward strand.
AAATCTACCTGCTTTGGGGTCTTTGATTGGACCAGAGCCTAGAATGTTAAAAGTTTCATACAAACATATTAGTGTTTTACCTTTTTTTTCAAAATAGTATAAACTTTTCCTGGAGACATCCAGAAGGAGTACACAATTTATGAGATGTTTAAACGTCAACATTAAACTTCGATTTGCAGCACTGAAAGGGCATGTACGTTAACATCTACCTGGGCATGACAAGTAAGCAACTAGAAACCTATTATTACATGAGTAATATCATGGTGGGTATTCATCAGCTGCCAAATTGTCCAGTTCAGCTAGTGTTGCATGCCATAACACATTTTTTTAGAGATTATTTTTTAGTGAAACTAAAAGGTTGGCATACTTCCCTGAATAAAGAAAAGCTCAAGTTATCTCTTTAGAAGAATGGTCGAACTTCATGATTTATTTTCTGTAGTTCACCTTAAATTTGAAGCAATATATATATATATATATATATATATATATATATATATATTTATATATATGCGTATATATTATTAACCCAATAATTGAAAGTTTCATCATAGTTTAGACTTTAGATAGATACAATTGCTTCGGGTGATACTTGGCAGGATCATTTTTTGAGAAAAAAATTCAACCTGACCTAAAACATAATTGAATCAGGTCGGGTTGGACGAAAATATTTGAAAATTGAAACCCAACCCGAAACAAAATCGGGTTGGGCCAGGTTATCAAGATAGGCTTTTATTGGACTTGGGGTTTTTCTAATATGCTAACAAGTTTAAGAGTAGAAATAAGCTTAAAAAGAAAACAAATATGATAATGATTAAAACAAAGAAGATTAATGGAATTAAGTAGTAAACTATTCAATGGTTTAAGTAATTTAACATTAATTAATATTAATATTTTTTTTGGTCTATTGGGTTAGCTATTGGGTTACAACTTGTGAAACCTGATACCCGATCCGTAATTAATAAATCGGCTCAGTTTTGACCAGACCCAAAAATGGTCAAGTCGTATTGGATTGACAGGGTTGATAGGCTCGGTCCAAACATGTGCTCACCCCTAACAATTGCAGTTTCCTAAGAAAGTTTGTCTCTTGGTTTGTTCTTAGTGGGTTATGTGATTAAACTAGTACATACATGGGTATTTGCTTTTCGTTTATTTCTTCTCATTTTCTTTGATTGTCCATGTGCCTTAGACTATCTTAATTAATTGCAAGATAGTGATGGAAGGAAATTATCAAGCAATGAACTATATTATGATCGAGAGTAGATCTTATTGTTGAGGTTTATACATTTATTAAGTTATTTCCTTGGCTATAACGAAGAAAATATCACAAGTTTAAGCTTAACAAATGTTTGATGAGTTGCTAACTATTTTAGTGTGCTAAATTTTCGCCTAATATACATAATTTTATGAGTAGAATAGTCCTTGCCATCACTTATCACTTTGAAAATTCATGCCCTTTGTATCATTTGATTATTTCCTACCATTCCATCTGTACCTTTTTTATAATTAATTTAGTTTGATGGATAATTCTTTTTTGCATTTGTAGAGAGGAAATGATATCCCAAATTCACCGGTGTTTTATTCTTACCTGATCGTGGAGATGAGTGAGGCGAAGTTGTTCATTGATAAAATCAAGGTAACTACAGAGGTAGCGGAGCATCTGAATGATGCAGGAGTGGAGGTTAGACCATATGAAGACATCCTTCCTGAAATTGAGAGGTATTGGAGTTAAAAGGATATATAATCAAATTTTGTTTTTCCCTGACAAATTGATGATTATTGCGAGATGTGTTATGTCTGGAAAGGCCATTCCATTTTCTCACGTCATTTTTTTGTACGCTCACAGTTTGACTAGTCATTGAAGTTAGCAAATTGGAGAGAGACCAGATGGTATTTAGTAAAATTTTCTGATTAGTATTAAATGAATGCTATGAAGGATTAAAGTGCTCGCTTTATTCAAGTTGCTACTAGGCATGTAATGTACTAGACACTTGTCACGTAGGCCCATGGTTTGCCACTTGGCCTGCAGGTTTGAGATCCAAAATACCTGTTTAGACAATTGTCATGTGGGCCCAAGTTTTTTCTAGGGGTATGTAGGCCCAAGGTTTCACTTGTGAGTTGCACAACTTTCCTATTTCCTTCTGATTTCTTTACTTTTTTTTCCTTTTTATGAAGAAAGGGGTGACTGGGAACCAGTCATCCACTTGTATTTTTCTTTAATATTTTGATTAACAGCATAGTGGTCAGAGTTCACATCCTGGAGGATTAACAGCCCGTCAGCCCCTTCTGGGTGCTGCAGTGAGTAGTGACTTCATCCCATAAAGAGTTTTTGTATTAACATGAGCAATTCCACATGTTGGCTTAATATGTGCATCTGCAATGTGTCAGTTATCTAGGAACATACCATTTTCTCAAAGAAACAAACCCAATGACACCTAATGCAGGCAACACTTAAATCCTTGAGTTCATACCTTATACTGTGGCTCAATACTATCCACTAACTTTAATTATATTTACGGTCATGCTTTTAATTATTGCTACTTCTTGATTTTTTTTGATGATCACGTTGATTCATATATATGGCCTTTGTTACTCAGATTTATCATTAATCTGGTTAGGTCGAATTTTATGCCTACATAAAGAAAAGATGTATATCTGCAACTAATCCAATCTTCTCCAATAAAATTAATATGGTTTGGTCAAATTTTCATTCAAATAGAGAACTTACGGTTCATTTGCAAGTTTCAATCATTATTCTACAGGTTGGCAGCACGAGGGGCAAAGCTTTGTTTAGATCCATCAAGTGTAAATGCCGCAATCATGCGCATTTTTGAAGCTGCTTGTGAGAAACATCTTACAACTCATAAAGCAAGAGAAAGAAAGAAAATTGACAGCAAGCTGTCTACTGATCCACAGTCGAGCAAACCTCAAGATACAAAAACTAGCGGGCCAAGTGGGCTTTACATGGTTTCACCTGTTACTTTTGCTAAAGCTGTAAAGAATGAAGCTGAGATTCAAGGGATGCGAAACTCACATATAAGGTAAGTCAAATGATTCTAATTCTGAAGTTGGTTTGCTATCAGCTTGGTTTCGCTGTGCAAGTTTTGTTGTAGGTTGTAAGCTTTAGGCTATTCATCCTTGGATTTCATATGTTTGAAGAAACATTGATTTATTAGAGTACTTTACTATTTCTGTGATATGAAATGTAATTTATCATATTCTCGTCCATATTTTTTTCCTCTTCTCTCATATGTCATTAATGTATGGCCAACATTTGCTCAACATACTCAATACAATATCAACTTGTCAGTTCTTTAGAACTCGTAATTAAGTAGCAATAGAAAAGCATTTGGTCACAGAATTGTTGTTGTTTGTTGCTGATATGATTGTGGTTTCCTTGGTTTGATATTTTCCATATGTCAATGCAGTTAAATAAAACAATTTGATGTTGCAAGATATGTTAGACCTAGATCATTTGTTGGATGATTTCCTCTATCTAAAAAGTTCTCGTACAAAAGGGAAAAAGAATGTAAAAAGAAAACAAGTTACTAGTTAGAATAAGTCCTATATAACTGTACATAAGATCATTCGAGAAGAAAAGAAAAATATATATAAATAAGGCTGTTGAGCCTTCAAATTGCTCAAGTGACAATTTTCCCCATCACTATTTGCTTGTTTTCCCTCCATATAATTGTCATGTTGCTGTTTTGTACATTAAGTTCGATGGTTTATACTTATGCAGGGATGCTGTTGCTTTAGCTGAATTTTGGGCTTGGATTGAGGAAGAAATCCATAACCAAGTATCACTTACAGAAGTAGATGTTTCAGATAAACTGCTTGAATTTCGTCAAAAGCAATCTGGTTTCCTAGACACTAGCTTTGATACCATTAGTGGTAAATGCTTTTATTACCATAGTTTTTTTATTTTTTTTTTAAATGTGCACTGCTTTGCTAATATGTATGTTTTGACTCTTTGCAAGTGGTACTTGTGCTTTTGATTCATAAATGAATTTCACAACTATTTCTTAAGCAAGTTGCTGTAGTCAAATGTATTTTTACAAAGATAAGAATTATCTAAAATTGAGGTACATATATACATGTTTGAAGTTAAAATTACATATCTAAAGCAAAGGCTACTGGCTAATCATATATAAAGACATGGTTAATATCTAGATTGTCTATGTAAATCAAGTGGATAAGAGAGTAAAGCATTAACCCACTATAACGAGCATACCACTATTGCATATGCATGATAATGTAGTATTCAACTTGGATCATATTTTTTCTGTCTTGAGGTTGTATTAACTCATCAATACTACAAGTTGGAATCATTAAACTATTGTGCTTTCTTCTAGTGAAGAAAGTTTATGGGTCATGATGAATATTATAATTAAGACAACATGCATTTATGTCTTAATATTCATAGGACAACTTTAGGATTATGTTTTGGTGTTAATCAATCAATGCACCATGATTACAGCATTCCACTTACTTGAGAAATGGGGATTGGTGAACCTTCATAAGAATATCAGGTATTCATTAGCAGAGACCATGAAACACTTCATATTTGTATGTGAACCATGCATATTAGGGCTTTTGTTTATTTCTCACTAGCCTTCAAAGGGAAATTGAAATTGAATGTTTTCACGTATAACTATTGTTTCCCTAATTTTCAGGCTATGGTGCAAATGGCGCTGTTATCCATTATAAGCCAAGCCCAGAGAATTGTAGTATTGTTGAAGATAAGAATATCTTCCTGTTAGATAGTGGTGCTCAATACATTGATGGTACAACTGATGTAACAAGGACAGTGCATTTTGGAGAGCCTTCTTTGAGACAAAAAGAATGCTTTACAAGAGTTCTTCAGGTATTTTGTTCAGCTTCTCATTGCCTCAGTAAATATGTAGGAAAACAATATTGTTCAATTTGTTTCTTTCTGCCTTCTTCCTAAACTTCATATGTGATATTTAGTCCCGTTGCCTACTTTATCAGGGTCACATAGCTATTGATCAGGCAGTATTTCCTGAACGTACTCCTGGTTTTGTGCTTGATGTGTTAGCACGTTCTCCTCTCTGGAAAGTTGGGCTTGATTACCGTCATGGTACCTTTCCAGTATCCAATGAGCAACTTTGTGACATGCTTTCTGAAGTTCTGAATACGTAATGCTCTCTGTTTGTGAACTAAAGATTGCAACTTCCACTATGTGTTTCAGGGACAGGTCACGGGGTGGGAGCTGCATTAAATGTTCACGAAGGCCCTCAAAGTATAAGCTTCAGATTTGGAAACATGACTGCCTTGCAGAAGGGAATGGTTGTAAGTAATGAACCTGGATACTATGAAGACAACATGTTTGGCATCCGTATCGAGGTAAGCTTTATGCTTACTGTTACATATCTAGTCTTTTCATGTGCACAGTGCATATATTCCTATTTTTTTCTTATCAAAGACATAAGCAGCAGCCTCATGCAGATTTTTTTTTTTGAGAGGAGGAAAGGATGAATAGGGAGGGGTAACAATTTTAGAACACTGAGTAAATATACAAGTGTGAATGCTGAAAAACATATGTGAGTGGAGGACAAAACTCAGAAAGACTCCCTAAGCCAACTTCATCTAGATTGTGAGTGACTATTGCTGATTATCACCTAGGATCAGATATTCAGATTCAGATTTGATCTACATCAGTCTTATCTCAGTGCCAGGGGTTGGAGTTTCCCTTCCGGCAGATTCTGCTGCAATTACTTAAAGGAGAACTCACGACAGGTCGGGCTGGCTGTGTGTGGGCAACTGCCATGGCCGCAACGTGAGCATTCTGGTTACGGCGTAACCGCATGGGTTTTGTGGAGGAGAGATGTTATATTGAGAATATTGTACATTGCAAATCCCTTTTTATTAGAGATTGGAGCTTCGGTTAGTTTTCTTGTTTTGTCTTGGGGAACCTATGTTGCATGTAGCTCTCCTGTACACACTTGTACATTCCTCATGTTTCTTTTAATACAAACGGATGGCTACTACGCTTTGTAGTCATCCTTTCTCTCTTTCTCAACAAAAAAGGAGAATGATTCCAGCTATGATCAGGCCCTTATTTGATTTATTCCATCTCAGTATTGATCTTTAACTACTGATATTGATGATTTTTCAGCACTTTGACTGGTTCTCATATGATTCTTTCTTGATTAGTTGAGTAACAAAATCATGGTTGATTACTGGTACTATTCCATCAATTTGAAATAGATCTTTTAATTCTATTTCAAATCAACCTGTACTGAGACAGTGAAATCATTGGTTACTGGTGTTAATCATTAATCATTCTGGCAAATAGTGGTAGAACAAGCTTAGTTTAGGGAAATTAGGTTTCCACATTTGTATTTAATGGTATCTGAGTAGTGTGATCTGTGAAAGCCAATGGAAGTCATGATTTCCATAAAATGCATTCTTCATGTGTGGTCACAGGTTGCACGGAGTTCTTAACTATTGTTTCTTCAACAGTTCATTTTCCACATTTGTGTTTTGCAGAATCTCCTTCATGTGAAAGAAGTGAAGCTGCCAAATTCCTTTGGGGGAGTTGGATACCTTGGTTTTGAAAAACTTACATTTGTTCCAATTCAGGTGAGTCGCACAAGGGTAGATTCTGTGAAATAAATGATCATTTATAGGTTCTGCTCCGCTTATGAAAGTAAGGCTTAACTGGATAAGATCTTGGGTTTTTCTCATATTGAGATCATTGTTTTGACATCAACATTGCTAAACAGAAATGTTGATTGAATTAATTATTGACATATTTATAGTCAATTAAACAAGCATTTCATAAGTTTTTTTCTAAAAAAAAAGGGAAATATCAGTCCTCGAGTTGCAATAAACAAATTTGGAGCTAATTGGATTGTATAGAAAAGTAAAATGCCTTTAGTACAAAAGGGTACCTATTCAATTCCTGTAAAGTTTCTCTTCATATCTCTGTTGAAGGTTAGAAATTGCCATTAAGCAAAATTAGAACATATGATTCCTCTAGTGTAAGCTTTAGTTTGGGTAAATTCCTAATTTTTTGAGACGGGGTAAATTCCTAATTGATTAAAGTTATATGGAGGACTATGGATTGGAGCCCTATTGATTTTAGTGCATGGTGGAATACTTTTAATAAATTTACTAGATAACTTTGTTTCCACTATTTGATGTTAGTGTTATCCAGTAAATTTACTGAAAGTAATCCACCATGCTTTCAAATCAATAGGACTCGAATCCATAGTGTTATGTTATACGATTGGGATAAATGAGGCCTCCCACATTCATGTGAAACTAAATCTTTATTAGGTTAGGTTTTCACTTGGTAGGTACACGGTACACTTATTGGTCGATAGGTTTTACTCCAATAGGAATCAGTTTAATGTCGACGGTTGGAATTGACAAAGAAGATCACGTTCTTTCATCTTCTTTCCTCGGATTGATTACTTTAATTTAATTTACCTCCTCACTGTATTAATACAAGGAAGTACAAGTAGGAAGGATGAAATTTTATATGATTTACATTCTCGGACAAATTCATAATCAGACGAGGCAAATTAATTGACAAACCATCCTAAAAAAGATCAATTGATAAATCTAATTTTTTATAACCACACAATTCTTTGAGCTATAATTTATGGAGCAAAAGGAAGTTCTTTGTTCAAATCAGTCATCAAAATATTTTTCTTAACCTGTTGCTAACTAGAATTTTTTTTCCTGTTAATTATTGTTGCAATACTTGTTCTGCACAGGCTAAACTAGTGGAATGGTCTTTGCTTTCCTCTGCGGAGATCGACTGGCTAAATGACTACCACACACAAGTCTGGGAAAAGGTTAGCTGAAATCCTGAAGAAAGCAGGCTCTTTTTCACATTTTATTACAAACGAACAGACATTTGTGAGTGATCATTTGCACTAGACATATTTAAGGTATATGACCTAGTATTGGCCATTTAAAACAGTTTTTAGCTGGCGAATAAACTAAATGCTGTCTTGAAAGGAGCATGTAGTAAGTGGTTACTAGAGTCAAATTCTTCTTGTCATAAAAAACTTATCAAAATTTTAGGACCTGTTTGGATACAAAGTATTTGGTTCTTACATCAATTTACATTTGGATGTTATGCAATCATTTTTAGCAGGAAAACATTTGTCATTTTGGATAAAAGACGTTGAAGAAAAAAATTAAGAGATAGGAGGTAAATATATTTTTGCTTCAACTTTGGCTTTCGACTCTTCTCTAATCATGATGAAAATAAATAACTTTATAAATTATTTGAAGGTGCATCCGAACACTTTAGTTTTTCGTTAATTTATTAACCTAATATTTGAAAACCAACGTTAATTTTACAAACTATTCTAAGAGGCCCTTAAAACTGTCTAGAGGGTAACCATCTTGAAGTACTCGTACAAATAATTATGAGTCTCCATATATACCCCTCTTTTAGTTCATGATGATTGAGCTTGTTAAATCTTTTTTCCTCATACATCAGATGGGAATAACTCAAGTGTATTCAAGTTAGAAGACCTGGAAAGTTGGTTGTTAAATAATCAGGGAATGAAGTACCTAACTAGATGGATCATCCACTCTTTTCTCATGAATGTTTATGATACTTATGATGTATTGATTAGCATACTTGCATGTTTTAATATCTTATCATCTGCCTACTAAATTTATGATTGTAATTTGCTTGAACATTACATTTACCCCATTTCTTATCTTGATATGCACAGGTTTCACCTTTCCTGGATGGCTCTGCTCGGAAATGGCTTTGGGATAACACACGGCCTCTTCCAACAAAATGAAAAGCTTTGTATTCTCGATTATTTGCCTCACATCAGACCAATGCAAGGAAACATATTTACAGATATTACTTTTATGTCTCCCCAAATTCCCTTTTGGAGAACTACAAGGTCTGAAGCCCTCTTGCATTTCTGATCGTGTCACGCTCCCAGATGAAGAGGAAAAGATGAGTATAAACATTATGACAGTTATTTGTTTGTTGTGTCATATCTTTAAAATATTTCTTCCCACAGACGTTATCTTATATGTTTAGTGTTTTGCCTGAGATCGATATTGTAGTACTTTTTCAATGGTAAAAAAAAACTTCAGAATGTTCGTGTTTTCGAATGGGCGTTCATGCCCTTTGTGGCGGTAGAAGTTGCCGGGGAAACATCAATTTGTTAGGGAGTAAAAATGTGCCACACGCCCTTCTTTTTATCATTGTGCAATGTGCATAGTCCACCGGTAGATTATTTTAAAATATATTGCGCATACATTTACACATAATTATAGAGACAACCACATAAGAGCTCATTACACCTGCATGTCAGAAAAGACGAGTTCTTATACACTTCACATGGTATTAAACGTTTCCTTCAAAGTACAATGATTGAAAGTAAACCAAACTTGACATGGTGTTACAATCTTTGCAAGGATGTTTTTTTTTATCTAAATTTCTACCTTATATATTAATTTGATATCGATAACAGAGGAGATTCTCAATGAGAATTGTTATATGCACAAGAGTTCAATTTCAAATCGAAGATCTTGTTCGTCGTTGCAAGATTGTTCATAAATATACCATGGAACGCTCGAGCTCATGGCGTCAACGCCCCAATGTTATTAAATTCTAAAGTCAACTTTTTGAAACTCTTACTAAAAAAACTAGTATTAATGTAAAATATATGTAAAATCTTATAAATTCTTATAAAGTTTACACAAGTTTATAGAGTTTCTACTATTCTATACGAATACGCTACAGTTCAATTTTTATAAGAAAAAAGTTTATAAAATATTAAAGATTCTTTAACTAATTTATTAATGGTTAAGAATGAAGTTTACAAATAATATATTTGAATTTATGTAGCGAGTGCGTAATTATCTTTTATTTTTTTCATTAATAAGTTGGAACTATTAGTTAGGATAGTACTTATATTTATTACTATTATTTTGTCATGTTAGTGAAATATATTAATTGTTAATATATTTATGGAACTTAAATAGGTGCATAATTTCATCTTGTCTATATATATTACCTATTTTACAAATAAATTTATTTAATATCTAAATTCTACGAGCTCTAGGTCATCCTCTTATTGATTTTTTAAGATTTTTTACGGATAATAAAAAATATAAACTTTATATATTTTATTCAAGCTCATTTTTTTTTTATTTTTACCTTTTTTATATAAATAATATATTAGTAAAGTTCAATATTTTTTAGAGTATTTTAATATTTTTATTTAATAATTTGTTATAATTTATGTTATTCGATCTTATTAAATGACATAATATAATATTATTGATAATTTATAAAATACTATTTTTTAATATTAATTTAAATTATTGATTAATAAAAATAAGAATGCGTCTAAAAAAAAGAAAATAAAATGGCAAAAAGCATGTGAGTGAGCCAACAAATGTTTTAGTGGATGGGTCTCCTCGGTAGTAAGAAGGGAAGCCAGTAATCAATTGCCAATTGATTGGGTGGCGGTGGTGTGATAAAGGCTTTCAAAATTAAATATTTTGTTTACCAAAAAAAATTAAATTTATCTTCATGTTTTAAAATTCATTTTAGAGACAAATCCGGGATACTAATATAAATTCCCTAAAAGTTCATACTATGATACATCTCAGTGTAATTTTCGTTGTTTTTTTAATTTAGTAATATCTTGTTGTCGTTCTAGATTATAATATACTTAAGAGCAAGATATCATAAATTGTATGGTTTATTATTTGCGTCTTATTTCCGCTGACGCAAAAGTGTTATATAATTAATAAATCAATTCAACGAAATGCACTGCATAGAACATACCAAAATGAACACGGAATCAAAGAATTGTGTGGAAGATTTTAATAAAAAAAAACTTTTACGTGGCCCATTCATGTCTCTATGTCGTGCTTTCTTATCTACAGGTCACTTGCAAAACTATTTCCACATTTTTTCTGACTTTTTCCCCTCTATTTCGAGGGAGTGGGACGCCTCATGGAAGATATTATCTACGTATATGCATAGGATAAAAAAAAGTTCTTGTATAAGTAAAAAAAAATTACTTTTCACGTCCGACTAATAAAAATTATTTATCTTGTTAGTCCCTTCGGAATACTAACATAGTCCATTGGTTCGTTAAAAACAACCTCTTAAAGGCACGTTTGACAAATTACATTTTTTTTCTACGGAGATAGAAAAATTATAGAAATGTATTTTTATAAAAGTGTCTTTTTGTATATTCATACCTTATAGATTTATTTTCAAAAGTGCATTCGAAATGAAAACTACTCTAAGATTTTTTTTTAAAAAAAATATACTTATAACATATATATATATATATATATATGTATATATATAACAGTACAAATAAATATCTAATATATAGAAAATATTAAAAATTGCCAATCCTTTTTTTTTAAAAAAAATATTATTTATTTTTTTTATTTCACTTTAATAATTTTTCACTGTAAAAATCTAGACATTTTATAATAACTTTTTTACTTTTTTTATGCCTACAATCAGTAGTAATCATTTCCTATTTTTTTACAGTTATTTAATTAGTTTTTTTCTTGAAGTGCCCACCATTTTGTGACATTGAGAAGAAATAAGTAAATATTTCTTTTCTCTTTTTCTAGAAATTGGAAAATAAAATGAGGGTTGGTCAAATAATGATAAAATAAAAAGTGATAATTTACTTATTATATGTTAATCAAGAAGAGCAATGCACAAAATAATTGATCCAAAATAATTCTTTGTTTAAATCTCATTTTTATTTTGTTTATGATATTCGGTCTATTGTATAGATTATGAGTCAACAAAATTTGTTTATAAACAGCTTCAAAAACATTACAAGTAAAGAAACAAAGACTATAATATCAATTAATACCATAAAAAAAAGTGTATATTCAAACGGGCTCTTAATATTGTCCATTGACTTGTTTCTGATAGGAAAAGAGTAAGTATAAGCATTCTATAAAAGTTTAATGCTTTAATCAATCTATCTAAGCTTCATTCCCCATAATGGATATCCCATTAATATAAGCCGTCGGATTATAAATGATTCATTACTAGCGAATCAAAAAAAAATCGAAAAGAAAAGGTTTTTAATGTTCTAAACTAAATTAATGATATATAAGAGACAGTAGAATTAAGATAGAAAAAAGAATATAAGTTGTTTAAACTGTTGCGGGTGTGTTGTGTTATTACTTGATAATGGAATTAGTAATATCGATCAATTTCATTTTTCATTATAGATGCATCTCTTTATTATTAGTCATTAAAATTTAAATTGCATTCTATAACACAAACATAGTATATAAGACTAAAGTTATTAGAAAATATACTGTTTTCTAAATGTAAATTTTGGTGTTCAATAAGGTTCTGATAATGATAAATATCTAGAGGCATATTCAACGGAAAAAAAATTATCTAGAGGCATAAAAGAGAAGAAGAATACGTTATGAGACGAGAATGAACTATTGGGATGGCCCACAAAAATGTCAGGTGGCTCTCACTCATCGTCCTCTCTCTTCTCTCCCTCTCCTCCGGCGTCTCTTCTCCACCACCGGGGAGAGAAGAGAGAGGACAACGAATGAAAGAGAAAAAGAGAGAATATATTTTTTTAATGAGAGAGTAAAATATTAATTTAATAAATTAAAATAATATAAAAAATTAAAATCAGATCGCTGAATAAAATTGGTAAATAAAAAAAATAAACCTAATTTTATCAAATTTTATAATTTAAAAATAAATATAATTTTTTTTCGATAGTTCAGATGAAAATGAAAATAATCTAATAATTAAATCATTTGTGTCCAAGGCCTATTAACATCAATCTCATATTTGAATATAATCTTCACAAAACTAATAACTTTAAATTGAATTCGAACATCTATTCTCATATTTGAATATATATAATTATGATCGAATTGATAATTTAGAAAACACAATTTTGCCAATAAATTATATCAACCAATAGAGACTTAAATAAATTTTTATTTGACAAATTAATGATTCGATAAAAGAATTAATATAGTTATGACATCTGAAAAGTAAGTATGGTGTGCAAGTGATATTGATCGAGTTATTTTTAAAATATAAAATACTTGGAATATTATAATATGTAAGATAATATTGAATAATATTTTATTTTAGTAGTCGCATATTATGTTATCTATATGATTTATATAAATGTAAACTTTTACACATGCTATATATATCTCAATTAATATAATAACCATTTATAATGCAATCCGATTAATAGTGTACACACTTTTCGATTAGTAAATTAGGAGATTTGGACTCCACACTTTGCAATTTGAAAGAGATTTAAAATTTATCTTTTACTGATAAATTTATCTTTTTCTTAAAGAAACAAATGAAGCACAAAAAGAAACCAGAACCCATCATTTTTTAAGAACAAGTGTACAAGCAATCGGCCAAAATTAAAATGATCGTCCCCATAAATTAAAGAGAACAAAAAAAGTGCAGCATTCATAGGTTCCATAAAGTATTTTACACGTTAATTAAACTTATTTTTTATAATTTGTGTATATGTAAACATATAACATGTTTGAACTACATATTTCCTTAAAAATTATAATCATTTTATGTAAATGCTCAAATTTGTTTACGGTTCTAAGCAACTTGATTTCGAGTTTAACTATATATATATATATATATATATATATATAT
>LTAE01000530.1:27687-42334 GCA_001647135.1 Pontederia paniculata
TCTCTCTCTCTCTCTCTCTCTCTCTCTCTCTCTCTCTCTCTACGTATGCTGACATTTCTTTTTCCGATTCAAAGAAGAAAAAGAATTATAAATAAAAGGATGCAGCATGATGCGAAGAAAACACAAATTAACTTTCATTCATGGTAGATGAGTAAACCCTAAGACACATTATTATTTCCGATATTATGACAATTTGGTACCTTCCTATAAATAATTAATCGGTCCGACCGATTGAAATTTATTTAATTAAAAAAAATGGAATTATATAAATAAAAATAGGTTTGAATAACAATTTTTTAAAAGAACTTTTAGCTAAAAACCAATAATAAAAATATTTATATTATTGTATATATTTATTATCAAAAATCCTTAATATATATTTAATATTTCTCTATCTTCAATTATGTTCAAATTTAGCATTATTATTATTATTAACTTTATTTATTATTGCCTTAATCCATTTCAATCTTCATGACTTTATTAATTTCTTTTATGAAAAAAAACTTTCGAATAAAACGGTAGATTCATGGAATAGAACTAAAATTTATCATTAATTAATTTTTTATCCAAACAATAAATATTTTTTAGATTAAATTTTGATTGATTAATTAATTAGTTAATTGGTCGGTAACTAATAAACTTGGATTCTTTTTACTTGTTCAGAATTTTCGATGTATAGAACTATTATCATTTGACTAATACATAGTCAAAGTAAAAAACAGAATTATATTCTTTTAAATAAATTGATAATTTCAAAAATCGAACATAAAATTATTATTTTCTGTGAGACACACTCTACTAATTAATTATGCTAATTAAATTTAAATAAAATTGGACTTCCTTTGTGGGTTTGTTTTTAGACAGTTGCCTGACCTACCGGGCACCCGTCGGCACATTAATCCAACCACGTAGACATAAATCAATTCGATCCAATTACATGGTAATAGAATCCCCCAAAAAGGACACATTCCCTCCAAGACAAAATCACCTCCTTAAAAGGCAAAAGTAAAATATACTTTTAGCCTAGGAAAGATATGAAGAAGTAAAAAAAAATAGAAACTTCTCAATTCTCTTAAAAATCTCTTTCTAATATTTCATATAAATAAAAACTTTTAAAAATTGATTAAATTAGAAAAAAAAAGTAGGTGGATAATCAAGCACTAGTAAAAAAATTAAAAAGGGGGGTAAAAAAAGGAAAAAGAATCTTGGAAAGATCCGGTGTGAATTTGGCGACAGCAGTAGATACTGTAAGCCGTCCTTTTCGTTGTCCCCACCAATCTAATCCGTCCTTCGGATTCGCCCTCAGATGTGACGTGATCCTTGCGTTACGACCGTCCGATGTGGACCACCAAAACACGTGGTCCCACCGGATAACATATCTCATCCGTGCCTTTAGAGAATGGAAAAAAAGAGGTCATGTCTCATGTGTGTGTGTGACTAGTAATTTGCCTACGTGGCATCCCCATATCTACTACACGTCAGAAAGAGATTGGAAAAATCTTCTCAAGTGAGCACTATTTTGATGACCTTTCTTTTTCGTTGTATAATGTTAAAAAAAAAAGATAATTAGCAAAAATATTACGTATTAATTTAGACTGATCAAGATTATGAAATTTCTCAAAAATATACTAATTGTTATCATTTTAAAATGTTAATGTCAATCCTTTTCTTATTTATTTTACTCTTAATTTATTAACATTATACGAAGCATATCATATTAACATAAAAGAATAATATATCATAAGATTGATTTTATAATTTATTCACATCGTTTAAATTCCAAAATTTTAACATTCAATTTTTAATATGTGATTATATCACCCATCTTAATATAACATCATTTAATTTTAATTTCTTAAAATAAAATATGTTTTTGATAAAAAAAATATCTTTGTTATCGAACTATTAAAATTTAGATTCATAAAAGATATCACATAATCATGTAATTTATATATTATAATATATATAATATTATTTAAATATGATGAACAAACACAAAAAGATAACAATTGAAAAATTACATACGAATATTACAATTTATGCATTTCTAGTTGGTAAAAAAAATGAAATTTTGCTCTATACAAAAAAATATTAAAAAAAACGTGTTTTGGGAAATAAAAAGCGACGGCGACCGATTTCTTTTCGACAGACATTAACTTAAAAAAACAAAACTGCGGAAAAAAAAAGGCAAAAAGAAGATTTCAATTTTTCCTTCTGTTGGAGTCGAGTGAAGCGTGACGCAGTTAAAAGGAACATTGACTATAATCAATTATTGCTGAGGACACCTAAAATGATTGCGAGCAAAGAGCCAGAACGACGTCTTAAGAAACTTTTACAAAGATGATTCTGAAATGTACAAACCAATACAAAATGAAGCGATCGTCGCCATTTTACATGACGCAATGAGCAGGCTGTGTGGCCTTTCACAAAATTTCAGCCAACCAACAAACTGTGTTCCCATCGGCTTCCGTCGGCCGTCATCGCTTGTGGGATACATTTTTTTCCTTTCAAAACATCGGATCGGAAGAGTACACGGGGGAGCAATGGCCTCAGAAATATGTACCTGCAAGGTGCTCGCCGAAGGCGACACCCATCGGTCAATTGCCTCGATCATTGCAAATTTATCAATCATTGATATGTATCCATCATCATCTCTTCTCTGGTTGCCAGCTTAGATTATCACTTCCTGAGAATAAGGAAAAACATTAAGCTACATTCTTCAAACTGATAGATACAAGAATGAGAATGGAAAAAAGGCCTTACTACCAGCTGCAGGCTTCTGATCGGCTGTCGCCTTCACAGAAATTGCAGGCATCGACATATAAGGAAATGAGGCAGGCACAAGGGCGTGCAGCGAACCAGAGCCAGCAGAATGAGCTACTGTGAATTGTGAAGGATGAAGATGATTAGCTTGTGACATCGCCTTTGTATTAGTGGCATTGCCTGCAGCAGCAGCCATGGCCTTTGCAGGGTCAGATGTGGAAGTCCCTGATAATGGCATTGGAGAAGAACAGAGGGCAAGCATCCCAGATGATCCCGAAACTGAGGTAAGTTGCTGCTGCTGAATCTGCTGTGTTGCTTGATCTGCTTGGCGCTTTTGGTAATATCCAGTTGCCACTGCTGCCGTAGCAGCATTGGACTGAACCGGATGTGGTTGCTGCATATAAGCATTAGTGAAATAAAACTGAGCCTGTGGGAAGGGTTGCTGCTTTAGCGATTGTGGTAATTGTTGCTGCTGTTGTATTTTTGTGCTGGAGTTGCCAGCAGTATTCTGTGGATGGCCAAGAATGGACGGCATACTGGCAACAGGAAATGTTTTGGAGGTAGAGCTAGATGTTGGTGTCTTAGATGAAGATTGCTGTGAATGAGGCCCAACAGTTGTCGCAGGAGCAGGCTTTGCATTTGTAAGGGCACGTGGGCTGCCACCAGCACTCTTAGAGACAGAATTAGGCGCACCAACAGCAACGTTAGTAACAGAAGGATTGCCTACTCCAGTAAACTGTTGCCCAGAAGCAGGCACCACTTTTACTGAATTCATTCCAAATGAGATCTGAGTTTGATGGCTTTGGGTTGGCAAGGCCTGCTGCGCCGGTCTAACTTGTTGAACTAAATGATTGGATTTAACAATTGGCGTACCGGAAGATGGCATAGAAATGGGTGCAGACGATCTACCTGAAGAGGCCTTAATCTGAGACTGACTTCCATCTTGCATTACACCTTGAGGGAAACCAGTTAGGGGTTGAGGAAATTTCATCGCTGTGGAATTCCCAGCTAATCGGTCTGAATGAACACTTGGGCTGTTAGTGGAGACAGAAGCTTTAGACCTAGAAGATGAAAGCTGATGCTGCTGTTGTTTCTGGAGCTGAAGTATCTGCTGTTGATGTTGCTGGGAAGGAATGCTAGTGGTTCCCATAGCCATACTAGAAGAAGGAATAGAACCACCTGAAGGACGGTTCGATGTTCGACTACCATTCGAAGGAGGTTGAATGAGGTTGAGAGTCCGGGATGAGTTGTCCATGGCATTGTTATTAAGGATGGGAACAGTGGTTTCACCACCCGGCTTAGAGAAGGTAAGCGAATGTTGCAGTCCATTGCCAGCACTTCTGTTGTCAGCCATACCCTTTCGTTCATCTTCAGCGGTCACTGTACCATTCACTGATTCTCTCGCTACAGACTTACCATCATCTGTAGTATGCTTCTTATTTTGTGCAACCTGAGAGGCTGTGGCAATCTGGTGGTATCCATGCCTAGCAGCCTCCGGAAGGGTCTGGAAGATAGCATGATTCTGAGACAGAGAAGAGAAATCTAGACCAGGGAGTACAGCTCCAGTCCCGTTGAAGGAAGTAAATGGCATTGTGAATGCTGGAGGCGATGTAATATCCATCTTCACGTTCTGCTTCTGTTGAGGTTGCTGAGAAATTATTTGTTTGTCACCATGTCCTCCGCCACTACCCACAACTGCAGCTGCTGCAGCAGAGGCCGTTAAGGAAAAATTTTGATGATGATTTGAGATGGAAAATGATTGACCGTACATCCCCTTCTGCAGTTGAGAAGTTCTACTCTCAGAAGGGGAAGGGTTCTCCTCAGAGACTTTATCAGAGTCCTGTCGAGCATTCTGAGGCAAGGCGTGCTGCCTCTGGTTAGAGGCTGGAAATCCATGTGAGTTTGTGCCAGCAACACCAAGACCACTAACTAAATTTGATTGTTGGATATGCTTCTGGGACGAAGAAGATCCACTTGAGTTGCTTGTCTTCTGATGGTTTTGTGGTGCATGAGGTGTTTGTGAAGGCCCTGGGTGCTGCTGCTGCTGTTGTGGCGGTTGAATTTGTGATGGGTGAAGCATGTGAGATGGAAAGAAGTAGGGCACTCCTTGGGGAGGGGTTGTTCCTCGAAAATGCGAAGCTCCAGCAATATGGTGAGGAAGAGGGAACGGATAAGGATTACTCTGCATCATAGCCAAGTACTGAGCCTCCCCTGTAGGCAAGCCGGTAAAGCTCAGGTTCATAGGTGTCGCAGCTCCATTACTCCCAGAACCCCCTGCAGCAGAAATCGAGGCACCAGCAGGAGCCACCAAATTTCCAGGCCCAGGAGTTGATTTTCCTGGTGCAGCTCTGTTGGCTGAAGGAGTTACAGCTGCTGCCTGTTGCTGGTTGATTGGGAAGATGAAAGCAGGGGCATGCTACACAGAAAAAAAGAGATTTTAAAAAGTTGACAAATTGTCAAACCGACAAAACAACACCAAGAACAGAATAAGACGTTCTGAAAGAAACTTACCAGCATATTGGCGGTTGATCCAGTGTGAGGCGTCTGCTGGAGAACTACTTGCTTCCTCTGAGCAACTTCTATTATTGGATTGTTTGTGGTTGCCATCTTATCCGTAGAAGGATGTCCTGTATATGACGCTGCACTGATCTTAGTGTCAGGCAAGGAACTCATATTCCGACCAGGAAAGCTAGCCTGCATTGGATTCGTAAAGAGGGTAGCGTCCGAAGGTGGCATGAAGTTGAGGTTGTACGGTTTGGCTCCATACATAGGATTGGTGGTAGCAGCAGACCAGAAGGGATTCATCCTTGCAAGTTTCTGGTAGTTGTGTATATTCTGTGCAATATAGAAATGTGTGGCACAGCGCTTTTGCCGAGATTGATGGGCAATAAATGCAGAAGCCTGCAATAAAATATGTATGGATGCAGTGAAATACAGGAAAAGAAATAGTAAAAAAAATTGGGTTGGAGAGAGAGAAAGAGAGAGTTAGGAGCAAACCTGCAAAGGATTGGATGTTCCAGCTGGGCCATCCATTGGGATAACCCCTTGTAGAGATGGAACTTGACTCATATATCTGGAAATGGGACGAAATAAAGACTTAATAAAAGAATATGACATGAATGAGGACAGGAAAGCAGGCGAGAAAAGGACTCCAGGGAGAAAAAGTAAGTGCACAAGCTACTCACCCAAAGGGTGGAAATCCTCCTGGCCAAGCTCCCAGAGCCATCGGCATATTTACTGCTGTGGTAGGTGCTAAAGAAAAAAAATCAAATGGAGCAATATCAGATCTCCGACGTCAAGATTAGACTCATCTAGTCATGAGAAATCCAAACAGTTAACAGAATTTATATATGAAGGAACCTACCAGATTTCTCTTGTTTAAACTCAACTTTAGAGGCTTTATGTTGCTGCTTCTGGATTTGTAATTTGCCGTTGCCATCATCCCTATTGACTTTCTTCAAATCAAAACGTGGATTCAGGGAATGCTCCTTTACCATTTGCTTGTCCATCATATCACAATCTCTTGATGCTGCTTGTTCGACCAGTGGCATCTCTCGATCTTTCTTTTCAGGGTTTGATTTCGTTGCCTGCAATTTCACGCAAATAAAGCTCAATAGTCCAACCACAAAGTAGAATAGTTTTATTTGGCTGCCTACCATTTCTGCTTCTGGGACGGCAAGTTTCTGATCGGAAACGGAAGCAAAATTACACTCATCCTCCGCATCTGGAGAAAGCTTCCCTGGAGGAGGTGCCTGGGAGGTGAAAAGAATCACAAAATTTCATCAGCTGAATCGTCTAAACAGACAAAACCGGGGAATTTACTGAACAGATAGAAATGGTTCATACCATTAAATCGATGCTAAACTTTTCTTGCCGCGGACTATCAGCAACTCTGAAATCAAATAGGAAACATGAAACCAGTAAAAAAAAATGTTCTTTTAACTTAGAATGAGAATTGCAAGCGTACTGTTTCTTCAACGTAGTTGCTTCATTTAGTTTGGCATCTAAATTCGTGCATTGGGATGCTTCAGAAACAGATGTGGCTTCATCCTTGCAATCTGTATGACCTTTAATGCTCGGCACTCTGGTGGACATTTTCACGTCCGGAACCTGGTCTCCCTCTAACTTCATTGCTTCGGGCTGTCCGTCAGGCTGAGCAACCTCAATCTGTGGGACAGCTATTTCTAAGGTAGTAGAGTCTCCATTTTCAACAACCTGAGATGCACTGTTCTGCAAGGATCTGGGAGAGGAGGACGCCTCCGTCTTGATCAGGTTCTCCGCTTCATGCCTCACCGCAGAAGACATGGATGCGTTTGGAACAGCATGTCCTGCCGGTGAACTTGCGAGGCTCTCATCCTCGAACTTGACTGGCCTTGGCTTCTTCCTCTTGGGCGCTGCTGTGAGTTGAGCAGGAGGAAAACAGGAGTTCAGTAAACCAGAGGCGGGGAACAAGATTAATCGGAATACGGCAATATACCCACCGATTGCAGGGATAGGAGGATGAGAAGTTGAATTAGAGGGCGGAAGAGCTGATGAATTCGTTGCAGGGGATGGCGAGATCGGTGATGACACACTCGATCTGGCCTCATTTACGGAAGCACCGTTAAGCTCCCTTGTATCGACCTTGTGAGTCTCCTGCTTCGGTGGGCAAAACTGCTGCCGAGTCATCCCAAACAGGACCTCGGCGACTTCAATCTCAATGTCTTCCTGGATCACAGACGATGAAGACGGCGCTTTGGAGATCTTTGGAGGCCGCTGCTTGTTCCCACTCATCAGCTTCTGCAGCACCAAACACCAATAGAATCGATCAGGAAACTGATAAAAACTCGATCCAACTGCAGTCATAGAAGTCATCAAAGATGAGGCGAACAAGTCTCACCATCTTCTTCCTGAGAGATGCGTTGGAGGAAGACGGCGAGATCTGGGTGGCGGAAGCTGGGCTCAACCTCGACGGAGAGGTCGAAGCCTGCCGTGGGGCTTGCTCTCCTCCTCCGACGACGCCGGTGCCACCTGAAACCCAACATTCATGTGATCTTTTGACAGCTGCACCACCAAAAACCAAGAAACCAAAGAGGAAAATATAAACCCAATGAGAAAAACTACACCAAAGCGAAGAAAAGGAAGAAAGGAGGAAGAGCAGAAGAATCGAAAAAAAGAATTATCTTGGATCCTCATCCACTCTCGCCATCCATCCTCACCTGACCGAGCTTTTCTGGGCACCGCAACGCCAATCATCTCGTCTGCCTTCCAAACCAATGGCGGCTTGAAAACCTTCGGAGGAAAGCTCTTTCGCTGCTGCTGCTGCTGCTGTTGCTGCGGCTGATGGGGTTGTGAGTGATGTTGATGGTGATGCTGGTGGTGATGATGGTGGTGATGATGATTCGGCTGCTGCTGCTGCTGCTGTGGTGAGGAAGACGAAGAGGGATTAGCCGCCGGAGGGTGCGACGGCAGCGCAAACCGAACGCTCACGTCGTCCTCCTCGTCGTCATCCTCATCTTCGAGGCTTTCTTCGGAGCTGTCGTCGCCGTCGTCACGGTTGCTACTTCCATGAAGCATCCGCTCCCCTCGCCGGCGCTTGCTCCTTCCGGATCTGTCTCGATCCCGATCTCGATCTTTCTTCCCCCCGCCTCCACCTCCTCGATCCCTCAGCCTCGTCGTCTCCGGCATCTCCATCCCCGCATCCTCGTCTGCGCAAAGAAAAACCACCCACGGAAACAATTCAATCACCAAAAACAAAAAAGGCACAAACCAAAACAAGCACAAGAAAAAAAAACGCCCAGATCTGCAGATTCCTACCGGGAGAATCCCTAGACGAGTTCCTCTGCCTCCGGCGCGACAACGCGCCGCTCCCGCCGCCGCCGTTCACGACCGCCACCGACCCTCTCCTCGCGTCCCTACTTCTCTCCATCCCCCACCCGTTCCACCTACTGTCATCTGATCAACAGCCCCATCTCACTCCCCCGGCACTCCTCCTCCCAAGCACAACCCCGACCGCTGCCGATACCAATCGACTCCGCCGGCGACGCAGATCACCGGGCCGCGCCGGAATCCTCCTGCAAAAGGCGAAAAGGAGAGATTTTTACCACCAGATCTCCTCTTCTCCCCCACTCCTCTCTCTCTCTCTTCTCCCTTGCGACCTCACCTCTTCCTCTCCTCTCCTATCCGCTCCTCTCGTCTTCCACTTTGGTGGCTTCCTTTGTCTCCTCTTTTCTGCAGCCCTCGGCCTTTTTTATTACTCCCACCCCACCCCGAACCTACGGTCCGGATCGACCAGCCGCGGGCGGACCGCGATCTCCACCGTCCCGCGCCCCGTGCTCTCTGACGGTTGCGATCGAGCGGTGCCACGTTTGCGGATCCTCAGCCGTCAGATCCGCCCGGGAGGGTCCGGGCGCGAAGCCGACGGGTGCGGACCGCCACGTGTCGCAATAAATATCGCTATCTTCCCCTCCGCCGCTCGAACCCCTCCGACCGGCGACCGACACGTGTCCGCGGAGGGGGCTCTAGGACGGTGCAGATCTCGGCGTCTGGCGCGCGAGGGCGCTGCGGTCCGTCGGATGGGCTGCTCACGTGGCGTGGACATCGGGAATCGTGAGAGCGTTATCCGTGCCGAGCTGGCGAGGTAAAGAAGCGTGGCGCGCTCGCAGCCTGCTGAAGCGACAGATCTCGTCCGTCAGATTGGAGAATCCGACGGTGGATTCGGTTCGGAGCGATCTGAGGCGGTTGGCCGTAACGAGCGATGGGGCCCACGAGAAAGGGAATCCCAGACATTAATATGACCGGCGTGTCTTGTTATATTTAATTTATTTAATGTAAAATAATAATTATAATAATAATATTTTTTTATTTGGTATATAATATGCTCGTGGGAGAGAAAGAAGCGTCCTGGAAGGACACGTGGCACTGTGACGTCTGTGACGTCACGTGGTGCAACAGCCCACCACCAATGATCGCCCTGGCGTGGGCCCGGGATGGATATAAAAAGGATTAAATTATTAAAATCATTAAAAAAAGGAGAGAGAGAAAGATATATATAGAGAGAGGGAAGATATTTATTAGAAAAATCGTATCTCATATTAATATCTTATCGTGCCATGATAAAAATGGAAATTCTTAGTGGGACTGGAAAATGCAACGTATTTATTTGAATAAAGTGAACAGAATTACCATATATGTATAAAGTGGAAATATTTTATAATTCTTTATTATTGAGTGATTTGGATATCGGTTAAATATATAAAGTAAGAAAAATTAAGTTAGTTGACCCAAATAATTATTGGGTTTGTACTTCGAATCGAGGGATCAAGAGTTAATAGTCGAGTTTGAATCTTGAAATCTCTAATTTAATCAAAATTTATTTTCATTACGTTCGTCAGAATACTGAATTATTCGAATGGTAATAATCCTACTGAAGTTCTACTCATAGATCCAAAAAAACTAAGGCAAGAAATCACATAACAATATATAATTTACTGAACTTTAAATTGAATTAAT
Source organism: Pontederia paniculata (assembly GCA_001647135.1). Lineage (NCBI taxonomy): Eukaryota > Viridiplantae > Streptophyta > Magnoliopsida > Commelinales > Pontederiaceae > Pontederia > Pontederia paniculata. Next base: position 37,942 of record LTAE01000530.1, read on the forward strand.
AAAATATTTAATATATTTATATACTAAAAATACTAAGAAATGGCTATGTTTTATTTATTTCCTAACCATAATATTGCTGATTAATTATGAAATGGAGATTTAGCGGCTAAATGTGAATTATCATGTCCACATTTTGTGCTGGTTGTAGGTCATATTTGACCCACTTTTCTTTGTTCTGTATAAGAGTTAGAATCTCTCTCTAACACACATAAAAATAAAAAGAATAAACCAATATAACTCTCTTTTTTTTCTTCCTTGAAAAAACGGTCAAATAAGACAAATGATTAATACAAAAAAAAAGTGCTAAATATGAAACAGATGTGCTAATTTACTTCAATTTGCATGTGAACATTAAATGAAAGTAGTAACTCCAAGTTCTAGAGCTTGGACTTTTAAAAAGCTTTGTCATATATGCCAAGCATGTTGGACCTTCAATTATTTTCTTATGAATTTTAATAACTCTTTGTAATAGTAACTTTTTGTCCATCCCCTTACATTCTTACTTGGCAAGTAACATTTATGGATTTTCACCTGCAACAGATGTCCAAATCAAAATTCACTCCTTACTAGATTCACATTTTTCCTTGATGAAACTCCTTTGACTAGTCCACCCCTGTATCATAGACCTCAAAAGGAAAAGAAGTCTACCAACTATTTATCATGGTTTTGACCCTAGGTAAAAGAAAGCCACTACAAAATGCTGCAAAATTATATTCTACCAATATATAACACTCATATTATATTATTTTATTAATTAGATGATAATGCATTATATCAAACCCGTCATTCTAACTTATATAATTGATTGATATATGTTCATCCAAATAATCGAACACTAATAATAACATAACATGGTAAAGAAACTGTGGTTGTCTAATTAATAAAAATGAGCAAAGGAGTTCACCCATAACATACATCATTTACCTAATAAAATTAAATAACAAATTATTATTAAATCAATCAAATGAATAATCGAATATACCATTTAGGATTATCGATTATTTGTTAATTTAAATTATAAAGACTTTTTTTATCTTGATGTTCATGATCAATAACACATTATTAATTTAATATCAGAACGAGAGAGAAATATAAAGTTTGAATGATAAGCATTTCAAAGTTTAAATTTGAAATTATTAGACCTATGTTAGACCAATTAATTCTATTACAATAACTTAAAGGATTTAATGAGAAACATCGTTCATGTGTTCTACAATAAAATATTCATATAATTAATCATCTATTTTAAGTTTATAATTTAAATTAAAATAAATTAAAATCATCTAATTAATATAAAATATATTATTATTTTAAATTATTTTAATATAAATTATATATTTAAAATGAATGATTAATTATATGAGTGTTCTACTATAAAATACATTATAGTGTTTTACGTTCATTAAATCCTAACTTGAATTAACATGTTAACATTGCATGATCAAATTTAAAAATGATATTAATATTTTTATAACCATAGAGAATAAACAAACATTTAATTAAATATAATTGCTTCTTCTTTTAAATTCTTATCTTCCATGCCCTACGATTTTAGTTGTCCACCTAACTCCATCGTCATCTATATACAGCTAAATGAAGAGGACGAGGACCCTGTTTTGCCATTGTGGACCCATGTATTTCTTTTTTTCATTTGTATCCTCACACTTTTGTGTTAAGTCACAAGAGAGAGCATTCTCATGCATTATCCACCCTTTAATCTATTCCTCCCTTTAAGTGGCCAAAAAGTTCCATTGTATTCCTATTGAACCACTGCCTTGCTACGTGGATATGTACCATTTTTTTAATAAAGTTTTAGTGTTACATCTTGTGAGGAGAATAAGATAGTGTGCAATCCAATAAAATACTATATTTTGTTTCCTTCCCTCACAAGAACTAATATTTAATTGATGTGGATATCTATGATTATAGAATACATGACACCTATTCGACCTCCAACAACTACTATTAAATTAAGTTCTTTTCAAAAGAAGAGGTCAGAGAAGGAGAGAAGAGTAGAGGAAGTGGTGCTAATTTTTTTAATTAAAAAATATGCCATTTAGATGCCCTTGCATTAAATATGTTTCTTTATTGCAGGGGTGCCCTGTTATTATAATATAATTATTACTATATTATTTAATGGAGGTTAGATATCCTTGTGGCAACTTATGGTGGGCTTTTCAAATATTATAACATCCTTATTATATTTATTGTTTCTTAATTGCAAGGCATGCCTCTAGGGGGGTTATTTAAACCCCTCCCCACATTATAATAACAAATAAAGTATTGTGAAGTCATATTATTTTCAAATGCTTGGAGAGAGGGTTTACAATAGCACTAGAAGGAGCCCTTGCATATAAAACTATGTTACATAAGGGAATTATTTATTCATTCAAGCAACAACCATATCAATCAATTCCAATTGATCTTTTTTTATTATTTTTATCATCTGCCATTTCTTTTTTTTAAACCATAACCCCTATGACATTTTGCAAGATAATGTCATCATAGAATATGACAAGAGAATACATTTTAATCAGATTAATATATGACAAACAATATTATAAGGGTGTCGGTATCACCACACTATGTTAGTATTTTTTTTCAGTAAAACAATATGTTAAGTTGTCCTCATAAATCACATAGCATAAACCTTAAAGGTTTTTTTTTTCTTGTATGAAGCATCATTTAAAGTGTTATATCTAAGAAAATATATAAACAAGGGTTCAAATTTTAATTTCTTAACAAAGATCAAAACAATTTTGAGTACCTACTAAAATCTAATTTGAAGTTGCCCTTCCAAACACAATTCATATAGAATTTGAATTTCAGATTCAAGATTATTAACTTTATCATTTCTCAATCTGAAATTTAACCTATATTAGAATGCAGCATATCACCTTCATTACAAAAAAAAAAAAAAAACCTTCCTCAATGGATTAAAAGGCACATTATTAAGTATAGTTTTTTTAGATATGGACGCCGTTATGACACTTGATTCAAGGGCAAATAATGGCATGTCACTTAAATAAATGGAGCCCTAGTTGTATAAAAACAATTGTGCATTCTTTTTTTATTTCTGTGATGACAACATGATCTTTTTATTCTATTGCCTCTCATGTGGAACCCTTGTCAGGGTGCAATAATAATATAATATAATATAATATGAAAACCAACCATGATGTACAATTATAGTTTAACTCATTGACAAAGTTTGCACCTTAAAAATGTTGGTCAAATGTAGCAACGATATGTGACACCTCCTTTATTTTGTGTTTGAGGCATGAAAATGGTGGTTGGATTTGAAGAGAGATTTTTTTTTCCAACATTCAAAACACAATAATACTTTTATGAATCAAAGTGATATCAGTCGATTTTTTTTTTGTAATCATAAAAAAATATTATTTTTTAAAATGAAAAAAATTATGAGTTCTTTTGATATTTTCTGGAGACCTTGCACTTTTTTATTAATGTAATATTTAAAACAATATTAGATATTACTTCATTATATAAGTTATATGTTTGAAGGTCATCACTTAGGACTGCTACTTATTTACATGAGCATTTTTTAATATTTTCATTTAGGCGGGTTCATTATTTCTTTTGTTTTAAAACATCCTAATTAGGTGGGACATGCATATGAAATAGTACAAAAATACTTGTTCCAAAAATGACCAATTTGGGCCTGAGGCCGAGCCCTATTTTGACCAAAAAAGTAGCCCGGCCTCGATTAGACTAGTTTCAATGATTATATATATATATATATATATATATGAGAGTCCAAATAAGTAGTGAAAATAGAGAAATATTTATCAAACCATTTTTGAAACTTTAATACATAAAAGGATGACATAATTAAAATGGAAATCAAAATAATAGTAATAAAAGTGAAAAGACAGAATGGCAAAGAACCATTTTGACGATGAGAAGCAACAAACTCTTGAAACTCATTTTGATGGTCATGAACGCGCTCCTTGTTGTTGTTTTTCATTCGTCGACTTGTGTGGATATTGGAAGAGACCGGAGAAGCAGAGAAGCCGTTAATAAATTGCAGGTGAGTTCGTTGAATGATTTTAAGAAGAGGTTGGGGAGCTTACTTAGCACTTTTGCTAAGTAGGCTACTTAGCGGTGATCTAATCCGTCAGATTTGATTTTGACGATTACAGATCAAATTTAAAAATTTAAAATGTATTTTAAAATTTTGACCTTGAACAAGGAGAAAGGGAGCCTACTTAGCACTTTTGCTAAGTAGGCTACTTAGCGGTGATCTAATCCGTCAGATTTAATTTTGACGATTACAGATCAAATTTAAAAATTTAAAATGTATTTTAAAATTTTGACCTTGAACAAGGAGAAAGGGAGCCTACTTAGCACTTTTGCTAAGTAGGCTACTTAG